>JAQFVV010006208.1:15470813-15545692 GCA_028023455.1 Epiperipatus broadwayi | reverse complement strand
ATAGAATAAAAAATAGAATTTGGTGGCTCATTAAATCTATTAAAGGTAAGGAGAGCAACTGATGCAATTATGAAGATCCAGGATGCAATCAGATATGCCAGGTGTAATGATTTAACCAATTCTTTGCAGTGCCGATAGAAGCTTTAAATCTGCATTTGATGTGGTTGATTAGTCATTTCTGTCTGGATTCATTAGCTGCCCTTGTGGAGGGTGAGGAGAATCTAAATTACAACCAATCAACAATTATGTGACCAACGGGAGAATAGCGCCTAAAAACTTTGCAAGGCATTCTAATTTCTTTGTTCCATCAGAGATCCCATAGGGTCTCCTCTGGCAGCCTCCTCTTTGCGTTTATCTGGATCCGATGATTAGGGAAGCAGAAGCCTCAACCAATGGATTTTCTTACACTGACTTGGTGCCTTTGTTCATATACTGCTGTCGATGATGTTATTATTATTATATTCGAGAATGTGGCCAAGTATGCATAGAATCTTTAATAACATCTTAAAGCCATTTTCAGATCTCTACAGGCTCATGTATTCAGTCTTCCAAGTCAGCTGTGGCAATTGGCCACTGCCAAGGGAATCCCATGTGACTTCTAGGCGCTTGTTCCTCCTTTCTAGGGTTGCCTCTCTATCTGTCTAAAACTAAATAGTTGCATTTGAATAAACTGATTTGTAAAAATCATCAAAACTAAAATAAATGCCTTTTCCCATTAAGAATTGTATGAAACATTGAGCAAAGGTTTTGTAGCTATTGCTTTGTTGGTGTGCTCACTATGGACCATAGATAAAAATCTTTAATGCTACTAGTCTTAAGATCCATTCAAATTGGTAAAAGATATATTTGGGGTAAGTGAAGTATAGCTTGATACCTACTAAAATAATGCAGCTACCTATTGGAGAAGGGGTCTCAATTTAATTGACCTCTAAGTCATGAGTGAGCTTCATTAAGGACAAGAGAGCTTATTTAAGGATCATTGAAAGCGAGCATTCGCTTCAGGCCGCTAACACAGAATATGAATATAGAGTCTCAACCTGGGGTCGGATGGAGTATCTTTATTTTGATGATATGATGATTGCATACAGGAGTATCCAGGATATTCTAAACTTAGAGACCTTTAGATAATTTAAAAATATAAAAGAGCTAAAAAATAGAAAGCTTTCAAATGAAAAACTCCTAGCTCAATGGTCTCTCTCTCTCTCTCTCTCTCTCTCTCTCTGTCTCTCTCTCTCTCTCTCTCTTTAAGAGTTAAAATTTAAAAAGTTTCCAGATCTATTTGTACATCAGAGTCTGTTAGTAAATTTATTTTCAGATTGATATAAAATGGAATTTTGCCAACCACCACTTTTTTAAACCAAAGGCTGAAAATGGGCCTGGATGTCATATGCAAATGCTGTAACAGATCCGACGAGACCTTTCTTCACCTGATGGAGGAATGTACAGCCTTTAGTGATTTGAGATCTATTGTCTTTCATAAGCCTATTGTGAATCTAAGACTCTTATTTAAAGAAAACATTGTTTTATTCAAGCCTCATAATGCCATAGTTATTGTGCGTAATGAGAGCAATATGGATATCTAGGAGTGCTCTGATCTTTGATAACAAGAAGATATATAGGGAAAAAAAATGGAAAAAGAATGGGATGACATGGGTTTTTTATAAAAGAGTTTGGAAATTTTGGCCAAGAAAACGTTTTTATTGGTATGGGGTGGTTATGTTCCTACAAGGTGTGAAATGTGGAGCTGAATGCACTTACAGAACACTGATTAAATGAAAGGTGGAGATAATGTAATTTACTGGATACATTTGAACTTAATTTATTTTTTAAAGTAATGATTGTTACGATGTATGTACTGAATCAAATGTAAATATAGTTTTTTTAAATAAAAAAAAAAAATCATAAATAGCAGACAAATTAAGAAAAATCTGCAATCAGTATAACATCAGAACAGTTTTCCAGAGTCCATACTACAAGGGATTCTAACATCTACAAAGCCTAAATTTGAAATGCCAAAAAGCAAAAATCATCTATGAAATACAGTATGAATGTGGAATGATATATATTGGTGAGACCAGTCACCCCATTGAAAAATGATTATATGAGCACAAACTGATGATTGAAAGAGAGTAAACAGATGTATATATGTTTAAGGTAGTAGACCATGTATGTACCAATGAGCATATACTCAAACTAATGGATTATATAATTCCTGTATTTCATATGTATGATAAATACCAATTATTAAGATATTTTTTCAACATTGCTTCCTAATGGATTAAATTATCAATTTGATAGAATAATACCTTACTAAAATCTACCTAAGGATAATAGAGTTAATCTTGTTACCATTATGACTTTGAAAACAATGCTAAAGATGTTGTAGTTTATAGATAAAATTTCTAAATGGATTATGTCCAATTGAGAATATACAAAAATATTGGATAGAGAGGAAAAAATATAAAAAAGAAAATTCAAAGAAATTGCTCACATGGCAATGGTGAATAAGCCCATCAATCAACCTAGTGTGACTATACATAGTGTATGGGAATCATTAATCAACTTTTCTCTTAAGGAAAAAGTGGAGAAATAAGAAAGAACCTCATAGATAAGTATAAGAAATTTCTACTGACTATTGCCTTTCACAGGATACCTTAAAATTCAATATTCAAGAATCTAAGGGTCCAGGTTTGATTCCCATGCTAGTACTGTCATTCAGACCAGAAACACCTGAAAAAGAAAGAATAATACCTCTCATAAGATTGGGCATATACTTACCTGTGTGCTATCAATTGGAAAATTTAAATAAAGTTATTTTTTCTAAAGACTTTCAATATTTTATATTAGATGATGGGAATAGTCCAATATGTAAATGGACTTTGTCAGTACATAACTCAAATCCATTCTTTTATGGCTTCAAATATTAATACTCTTTATTAATATTATTTTAGATTACTTAGAGAAAAGCCATTTATTTATTCAAGCAAAATAAAACCTTATATGAAACTTAACTCTCCCTTAATATAAGATATTTTGTCTACTAAATGCCCTATGAACTAAAAGAATGCATTTAAATAAATCATAAATAACTTTTTAAGTAAACCGTAAATAACTCTTAAATATAAGCTAGAATAATAAAAAAAATAAAGGCCAAATACACATATATTGAAGTAAATTAAATTTCTGAAACTGTATGTGTGAATATATAACAGAGGCAGGCATACAATTAAATAAATTTTTCTAACTATTCTATGCATACCAAGAGTCATTGAAGATATTCATATTATTGCTATTATATAATAAATATGATGTTGTATACTGGGATAAAAATCATATTGCATACTCAACCCCCCCCCCAACATTCACCATTATAAAATACTGAATACATTTTATTTAGATAAATAAATAGTCCTTAGATTTTTTTCTCGAAGGTTTATTCCTTATAATGATTTCCTTTTAACAGACTTATTTGAAGGGTCAATTCAATATGCAATGAGGTAGATAAGAAAGATAGTGTAAAAATCCTTTACAAATCCTCCATCAAAAATACCTCAGAAAGTAAGAATAAATTAATCAGCTAATCTATGCAAATTAAAATAAACTGAAAGTAGTCAACAGCTAATGCTATTATGATTTAGAGTAGGGATGTCCAACTTTCTGGCATCTCTAGACCCATATTGGGAAAAATAAAAAAAGTTTTCTTGGTCCACACATTAAGCATAAAATATTACCAAAAGCTGCTAAACTAATCTGCCCCTAAGCGTTATATATATATATATAGCAATAAAAATAATAAATATAAGGGTAATTAACTATTATTATTTAATGGCAGCTGAGGAGGGTTAAGGAATTAACCAAAAGTACTTCTGGGGGTTAAAAGACTGTATATAATAATTGATTACCATTATATTTGTTCTTTTTATTATTACAGTAGTTTTTTAATTAAAGGCTCTTCCGATCTTTTATTTGTATTATATATATAATGATAAAGTCAATTTAAAATATATTGCATATTATTTTGTTTTAATTTCCAACATTTCTATGGAATAACATTCATCCTTGTCAAGATTATTTCATCAAAACATTGGAAATTAAAGCAAAATAGTACATAAGACTTTATTTTCATTATACAACCGGTTGTTTTACAATAGCATGTTGAAACCGCTGGAGGGCGGGGTCGGTTTGTAAACAAAGATAAATATAATGTTGCCGGGGCCGGGTTTCTTTTCTTTTTTTTTTTGTTGGCTTTGGTTTTTTTTTTTTTTTGTTTATCACATTTATAAAAGTAATATCAAATCAAATTTTTTAAACACGACCAAAAAAAAAATAAACAAATGCATAAAAAAATTGCAAATAAATGAATTTACAAAAAAAAGTACTTATTTTTTTTTGGTTTTGATTCTTTTCATTATTTATATTTTCAAAGGGGACGGGGTTTGTTTTTTTTCCGTCTACATATTTTTTTGTTGTTGTTGTTGTTGTTTATCACATTTAAAAAGTACAGCGGCTATCAAATCTATTTTGGCTATCCCAAACAAAAAAACCAAAAAAAAAAACATCGATTAAAAATGATTTTTAAAAAGTAGTTAACCGATTTTTTGTTTGTTTTTATTCTTCTCATTAAACCCTTCTATTTTCGGTTCGGTATTGTATGACAAACAAAAAATCAGCCGATTCAACTACTTCTTCTTTTTTTTTTTTCGGTTTGTTTTGTTTTATTTTGATAAATTATAAATAAATCTATTGTCCGTTTAATGGTAACATTTACAAGCCAAAGTCCAACTTTGGGAGAGGGGTGGAAAGGGGGGAAAGGGTGTTTCCAATTGCTAACAGAATGGAATGCCAACAACTCGAAGATTGACCAAGTTTTGACGGTAATTCCCCCCAAAAAACATCAATATATACGGCAATTAAAAGCAACTTTTTGGGATATTCAGGCAAAAAAAAAAAACAGCAGGCATGCAGCTTCACGCTGTTTTGTTTGATAAGCTGGTTCCAGCAGTCAGAGAAGAATCCTTCTTTCTTTGACATTCAGGAACAAGTCCTATTTCAGCTATTCGATTAATCAGCTTGCAGTTGTTGTTGCACGAAATGTGACTTAGAGCATGATTTGCTCAGAATCGCACTTTTAACTACACCTGGCCCATTTTTCAGCAGGAAATGGGGGCTAGGGAAGCATGAGACTCTACTGATAATTGTTAGTAGACCTTCCTAAAGCATGCGAGATAGAGGGAGGTGGTCTTAATGAATATTAAAATAGTTTCGACAATTGTAATTCCAGCCACCCTCAGACAATACTGTAAACAAAAGTGAAATGTGATTGCACATCCGAAATGCTTAGCCTGAATCCTGAGCTGCGTAAGCTGACATGATAGCTTCTGTGGCAGTTCTGTGCATTAGCATAGAAATAAACACAGCATCCGGTACCCTCCCCCGTATCAACCGACTATTTCTAGGCTTACGTGTTAGAAATAGAATGTTCGATAGCGGCGGAGGCCACCTAAACGGCATACTTCTGTGCGCTAGCATAGAAATAATGCCCTCCGGTGGTTTCAACACACTATTGTAAAACAACCATACAACCCTTAAAATATTGAATATAATATATATATTATAACCATTTTTTTCTCCTTAGCCAGTCTCATGACAAAATATTTTTTAATAAATATTTTAAATAATAAGTTGATAGATTTTTCAATTAAATTTCTATCCACTCTTATAGCTACTTTACTATATTTTATTTTGTTTTTATATGTTCATAGACATATTCAAAATTAGCAACTTTTTTAATGCATTTTTTTATTTTTAATATTATAAATTTATTCTTTTCTCATCTCACATCTCTTCATTGCCCAGTTCTTCAATTCCATATCTTGTGTCATTTAGAAAAGTCAATATTTTTCATTCTTTGTTTTTATTTTCATTCACCATTCCCTCCAAAATATCCTTTATTAAACTATTCCTTCTTTTTAATGCTAATTTATAACTAAATATAAATTTGATCTCTTTTTTTTAATAAATAAATACATTTCTATTAACTCTTTAAATACTTTGTTTTGAAACACTCTAAAGTCATTTTTTGCTCAATATTTATTTTGTATTTGGTCTTCAGTTGTATTTTTAATATTAAAAAAAATATTTTTTTATCAAATGTTTGTTTTAGATAAATTTTGTTAGTTATATATCTAAGTAATAAAAATAATTTTAGAAATTAAAAATCAACTTTGCAAGTAAACAATATAAGGATATTAAGTCTGCCTTCAGACTAAATAAATGCATTTAAAATAATTACTTTTTTACCAAATTATTATATTTTTTTTTCATGTGTCAAAGCATCATCTTGGAAGCGAACCCGCAAACCTGGGACAACTGCTTGTAAGGCAGCTGTGCTGACCACTCGGCCACCAATGCTTGACTTTTTACCAAATTATTATTTACAAAAAGATATTAAACATGTATTCACAAATAATAAACATATTATTTCAAATAAAAAAGTCAATTTCCAATTTAAAATAATAATAATAATAATAATAATAATAATAATAATAATAATAATAATAATAATAATAATAATAATAATAATAATAATAATAATAATAATAATAATAATAATAATAATAATAATAATAATAATAATAATAATAATAATAATAATAATAATAATAATAATAATAATATAATAATAATAATAATAATAATAATAATAATAATAATAATAATAATAATAATAATAATAATAATAATAATAATAATAATAATAATAATAATAATAATAATAATAATAATAATAATAATAATAATAATAATAATAATAATAATAATAATAATAATAATAATAATAATAATGGCACAAAGCATTTTCTGTTTGGTGTCACATAACTTTTCAGATTACTAATTTATTTGGAAAACTCAAATATGTGAACATTGCATACTTATTAAAAACATAAATATTTAATAATTTATCAATAAAACAATTATTATGTAAATAAGTAAAAAAACTTTATTTTCTATCAATTTAAAAGAAGTTAAAGTAACAGTGAAAATTATTCTCTATTTTCCACACACAAAAGTATATTTCTTCTGATTAGAGCTACTTTTATTCCTGATTATTGATTACTGATGACAACTAGGTAAAATAGTTCAAAGTAAAACCATAAACTGTTAAATGAATTACAGCTATGAAAATTATTTGAAGATTATATTTTGCAATAAAAAATAGACCGAAGCTGTAGAATCATGTTAACTTGATCATAGCACTAATGCCAATGATTAATGTAAAAATAAATTAATACTAAATATACCTTTTTTTAAAAAAAAGATTGTTTTAATGTTAATAACATCATCTACTTTTCTGCATTTTGTTTTGTGAATATCTAGTTTATTCATACATGCCTCATGTAGTAATGTAAAGACATTTTTAAAAATTAAAATACATTCTAAAATATAGTTAAAGAAATTAAAATATTGCAGAATAGATCTACCATTAGTATTATAAGGAATAAATATAGTTTTGATATATTCAAAAAATGAGAGCTTTTAAAAGTAAATCAAAATTGTAATTAATTGTTTGATGTAATATGTTGGATTATTTCTGTCATCTATGAGTGAATGTTGAATGTATAGAAAATTTTAATCTTTATTTAAACTTTCCAAATACAATCAACTTGTTAGTAATAACACAAAAATAGACAACACAGGTTAGTAATTACATAATGTTTCAAGTAATATTATTCTCGACTCTTCTTCAGGTGTTATTGGCCTATATGCACAGTGACAATATTCGCTTAGAGGTTGAGCTCACATCTTTAGATTATTGAATATCGACTTTAAGGCAAAATCTAAAGATATGAGTTCAACTTCTAAGTGAATATTGTCACTGTGCACATAGGTCAGCAACATCTGAAGAAGATTGGAGAATAATACTACTCAAAATGTGTAATTACTAACCTGTGTTGTCTATTTGTGTGTTATTACTAAGAAGTTGTTTGTATTTGGAAAGTTGAAATAAATTTTAAAATTTTCTATACATTCAACATTCACTCATAGATGATGGAAATAGTCCAACATATCACATCTAATAATATACCATCATCACAAACCTTCAGACAAATGCATTTAATTGTTTCTCTACATTTTTACTTATATATATATATATATATATATATATATATATATATATATATATATATATATATTAAATAGAGGTATAGATTATATCTCTGGAGTTTAGATGTAATTATAGAGGTTTTGAACCTAGAGTTTTAAGCTCCTTTAAGTTATCCAATCTATTTCATACAACTGATACACATGACCATACACATGTGAAAAAGATAAATGATCTTCAATATACATATTTCATGCTGCACCAGCATTCAAAAATTGGTCCAGATCATCAACTCCCACATGCATATATAATCAGTGCTCAGTTTATGTAAAGAGAGCAAATATCCAAACTCCAATGGCACCATCAAGGAATTTGAGTATTCCATCATCAGATTTTCAATGGTATGGATCACTGAAGAATTGGAGGGTGGAGTAGATTGAATCCTATTCATTAAAGTTTGAAGATTTGCTATCTTAATATAAACCAAGCACTGATTATATATGTGTGTGGAAGATGATGATCTGGACTAATTGAAGAGTGCTGTTTCAGCATGAAATGTGGATATTGGAGATCATTAACTTTTTCGCATGTGTGTGGTTATGTGTATCGATTGTATAAGATAGATTGGATAGCTTAAGGAAACTTCAAAATCTGGGTTCAAATTCTCTATAATTATATATATTATAACAAAATTAAAGGAGTTCAAAGATCCAGTGTATTTAAATGAGATCTGGTCTATTAAAGTAATTATGAAATGTCAGAATTCAAACATTATTAAAATCTCAAATATTCCAGTATTGTTAAAAAATGTAACTTAATAAAGATGATCAAACGATCCAAATGTATTTAATAATTAGGAAAAGATTCAAATATAAATCTCTTTTTTATTTCAAAAAGCTTCCAATATAAATATTTAGCTTAATAAACGAAAAATGCATTGTAGATTTTTATATCAAAAGAAAAGAATTATTTAACCTGAGTAGTGGCTATTAAACCAAAGATCAGACTGAGTTATCTATCATATTACGGGTCATTGGATGAAATGAAACATATTTCTATCATTAGATTTCTCAAGATATCACACTATCAATAATTATAAGCAAATTATTAATAACAAGTATTATAACTTAGGTATATGAAATCACGTGAGGTGAGTACACTAGTAATTCAATAAAATATAACTCAGGTATACAGACAGTAGATCTTATCCACTTTCATTTCTTGGTTTGATGTTAAGTGCATGTTTAAACAAATACTAAGTGAATATGGTCTAGCAGGGCACCACTAGATTATTTGAATCTAGACACAGTTATGTCTAATAACCTTTTCACATGTACCGGGTTTGAATCCCCTTTTGGTACTTTATTTCTAATAAAAATGGGAGATTTTGCTTTTTTGAGCCATATCACTATACGCACTAATATTTAGGTAAAAGTAAAACATCTATAAACCACAGTGGAGTTCATTAGACATAAATCATTTCTCAGATCTTAACATAACAAATGTGTTTCAATATTTTTATAAGTTTACTAGCTCAGATTATGTATAACTAATTTAGGATGGCAATTCACTCATCCTTGCATGAAATAGATGACGGGATGTGGTTATAATAATACTAAGAAATCACTAAATATTATAAAATCAATATTTATTTATGGCCTTTAAACAGTTAAACAGCTCATTAATTAAAACGTTGATGACGATGATAATGATGATAATAATAATAATAATAATAATGACAAGGGTTTCAACTACAGCTCTAGGACTAAGCCTAAACATAAAACTAATTTTTATAAAGAAATTCATAATTATTGCTTAATTTTAGCATATTTACTTATATCTTAAATAACTAATATTCAACCACTGATGATGATGAATGATCACACTTAACAAAGACTACACTTAATGAAATATATACGCCTTGTTTAATAAAACAAACTAATATTTATTACTGCATTTCTAACATATACATAAAAATTTCTAGATAAACATGAAAATTGATATGAATAAGAATAATAATAATAATTGATTATATAACAATCCTCAGATTAATTTCAAGTTCTTCCCCCTTTCCCTTCAAATGTATATTGTATTAAGTTGGATGTCACATTGACCATGATTTTCACTCCATGAGAAAAGTATTTCAAGAAAAAAAATATCCGCTCATTAGCACACATACTTTATAAATCTAACATGTAAGTAGAATGTTAAAAAAAATGTTAATAGAAATTAGAAAAATCAAGTTCTTAGAAAAGAGTTTTAAATCATTATCTCCCCCTCCCTTCTAAGCGCTGAAATCTATACTTTCTCAAGACAAAATAATTTAATATTTTAATACCACCTATTATTTCACATTCACTCGCAATTATACACATATAAAATATTACTATGTATGTGCGTGTTTTATCCCCAAAATAATAATAATATATTAGTTAAACTAAAATCATAATACCATAAAAAAAAATTATTTTACACATTAATATTTCATAACTGTAAAATTAATAAACAAATAAATTTTGATACATTCAAAATCATTATGTAGTTAAAAGCTATTATTATTAAGACATTCTTGGTTTCCATCGATCTGAATTGTCTTTAAAAGTTCTTTAAATAAAATATGTCACTTTATTACTAAATTTTTATTAATACTCTGATTTCATAAAGAAAATAGATATAAAAGTCATATTACCGATCCAAGGGTTCACTTGTCTTGTATACTGTCTATACTTGGCAGCAACGATTTCCGTGTTCTTTGGAACAATCACTTTCTTGAAGTATATAATTATTTGATGATGAGGATCCTATTGAGGTTATTTGCTTTAGTGGATAATTTGGAAATCATTATATCAATTTTTCTTCTTTTCCTGTCAAGCATTATTCTTTTAGTGAATGAAATACAGCAGTTGTTTTCACGTTATAAATTTCCTGGATTTAAACTCAGTTGCTGGAACAATTAATTGGACTTGATGATTAATATTTATCGGTAGATTAATTCATCTTTCATCGAATGCAGGTGAATTCTTTCTTCCTTCTATTAAGAACATATTATTTCTCTGGTCAGTTGAAAGGTGTAGAATATTATTTTAGACAAAACATCTTTTCTTTCCTATATGATGTGCAGCTTCCCAGATGGTCAGGAAAAGATGGGACACATATATAATTTTTCTAGCCAATCATTTCTTATATTTTCAATACTCAATCTGAATCATAATCACAATAATAATTCAACTAATTTTTCCAGACAGCTTTTTATATCCAATTTTTAGCTAACTTGACCAATCAGAGATAGCGTCACTTGCTATTTTTGGACAAATTCGTTTTAATTAGATCTCTAATTTATTTTCAACTAAATTATTTTTCAACTGAAAAGTTTAATCCTTTTCCCAGACACTTTTGTTTTTTTAAAAAAAATAGACTTAATCCTTTTTTTTCTTACACCTAGGTAACATTTCAAATTTTTGAGCTTCCTTCTTTAGATCTTAAGATAAGACAATTTCAAAATTAGAGTTCCCACCCAGCTTAAGCTCCCAAAGTGACAAACAATCATTTACAAAAACAAAATTGCTACAAAAATAGATATCTGATTCAACAGATTTCCTCTTTTAACATAAAATTGTACAAAAAAATAATTTGACAGATTTAACCTTTTCTTTTCTTTCAATATTTAATAAATGTAAATTTCTGTATGTAATGTACACACATACTTCATTATTTCAAATCATTCATAAACTAACATTAAATAATATAATTGCTAGCTTAGTAATTATAATCATATTATTTAATTAAATGTGTAACTTTTAAATCCCAATTACAATTATAGAAAAGAAAAATAGAAGTATAGAATAAGATATTAGAATTGATCAAGCATAGGTTAGTTTTAAAGAAAGTTAAAATGTTGAATATTTGAAATATAAAACAATTAAATAACTTACACATACACTGCTTATACGTATGCGTTATAACTTTGCTTTTTAACAGAAAAATTAAATATTAAATGTGTGTACTGCTCTTTTTGAGATTTATTAACACACAAACAAGTAAAGCATATAATTGCTGTCCCACTCTCTTTCTGTCTAAAGCATTTAAAATTTTGATCTGGTAGGGTTTGAACTTGGATGCCCTACAGCTTCTTTTATGGTTATATAAAAATGTGATGATGATTTTGTTTTACATTTTCTTACATGCACATTATTATAAATTTAGCTAATGACTAAATTGTAATGACACAATATATATATATATATATCAATTTACACATGAATGTCATAATATATATATATAGAATTATTGCACTATCTGCTTATAATAGCATCATTTCTACTTAGAAGCTATATCTAAATTCTGAAAGCAGATTCTGTAAAATTTTACACTGTAAATAACATTAAATTGTGCTTTCACACTTTCAACGTAAAGCTATAACAACAAATTGAAAACTAAATTAAATGGGTGAGCGCTTTCAAGAAGATGTACTTCTCATATTCATAGCCAGTTATGATCCTTTCTTTGGAATCATTATATAAATAAATCTGATATGCAAATTATATTCAAATGAGTCACTAAAACCATCTTTTAGATATCGCAAAACATGCATCCTTGCAATTAATGGTGAAAGAGTCCTCTGCTATAAAGTATGCTTCTTTTACCTTTCGCCTAATATCATGCCTCTCAGTACAAACTAATTTTGCAGATGTGGGTTTGAACACGTGTCCTGACAATTTTTGATGTTGAGCAAAAATTGAAGTGCATTCTGGATTCGTATGTGCCTTATTGTATCTATACTTGTGTTGTGATATCCTAGTAGGTATGGTGGCTCTCGTTTCACCGTAGTTGTTATAGCTTTACGTTGGAAGTGTGAAAGCATGATTTAATATTATTATATTGAAGACAAACGTAGAGTATAAATATACAGGTTATTACTTTAAATAACTTAATTTATTACTTATACTGTACCTATTGTCACTGTAACAAATACATGTCTCTCAAAATATATATCATAGTTTTAAAAACTATAATGCCCAAAAATTATGGATTTGTTGAAAATATTAATTGCAGCATTTATGCAGATACTTTAATAAACAATTGTAATTTTTTTAAGATATACACATGCATTTTATTTCCTCTAAAGTACACTATAAATTAAAAGACTTTATTTATAAAAATTATTATATATGATGTGTTAATAAATGGTATTAAAAGGATTGGGATTTGAACACCTGCATTCTGATAAAAACTTGGTTTTCAACTAAAATAAAAATGCAATCCTTGATTTAAAAACATACATCTTTAATTATGTCATTTCCTCTCAAAATTGTTGATTTTTATTAGTAGTATTTTTTTAAAAAAGAAAAAAAATCAAGCAATATACTATTGAATGAGGTTACCGTTTTACATAACTTAATTTACTAAGGCAATAAACCTTTAAGCATGTGCGCTTGAAAATGCGAAGGTAGGGACCTCTATAGGTCTTAAGCACAAGCTCTTTTCTTCCAATGCATAAGCTTGTGGTTAAGACCTATAGAGGTCCCTTTCTTCGCATTTTCAAGCGCACATGCTTAAAGGTTTATTGCCTTAGTAAATATTACTTATGTAATCAATGTGCGTTAAATAACTTTATAATTATAACTTAATTTAATTTATTAATTGTAGATACTTTTTTTTTTAGAATTTGTCGTTCTTATATATATAATTTAAAACTTATGGTATTAAATAATTATAATAAATCATAACTTTTTTTGCCAAAAAAAGTAACTTATTTTGTTGGAAAAAAAAATGATTTTTTAAAATATTAAATCCAATGGGATTACCCATTGTAAAGCTTTTACATTTATATATAAATTAATAAAATATCTATTAAATTGTTAAATGTAGTAATTATTTTAAAATTATAATAACGATATAAATAAAGTAATAGCATGTAATATTCTTATACAGAAGAACTTTTGCTTATTTAAACCTAACCATTATTCAACTGAACGTATGTAGGCAGAAAATGTCACGTGATTTTCAAGCATTATAATTCTGCTTATTTAAATCTAACCATTATCAACTAAACTTTACATAGACAGGAAATAACATTAAGCTGTTGCACATGCGCTTTGCAGATTTTAACTATAAATGACTGTTTAACTATTACAGTTTATAAAACATCGTGCTATATAAAATAATTGATTTATTTACATACATTTAATTTCAAATAAGAATGATGTATAGTAAATTCTAGTAATTTTCACCAGCGTCATTCATTCAAGCATGTAAAAGTAATTTAAAGCGATTATTTAATATCTTCACGCTTTCACTTTCAGACGCTTAAGATTTGCCCATACAAAAGCGTTTGGGTTCGAAAAGATAGATGGCCATTCTATCTTTTCCCAAAGAATTTATCATGTGTTTGAAATGTTAGTATTCAGTCATTTATAGTTAAAATCTGCAAAGCGCATGTGCAACAGCTTAATGCTGTTTAACTATTACCATTTATAAAACATCACACTATATAAAATAATTGATTTATTTACATACATTTAATTTCAAATAAGAATGACGTATCATAAATTCTAGTAATTTTCGCCAGCGTCATTTATTCAAGCATGTAAAAGTAATTTAAAGCAATTATTTAATATCTTCACGCTTTCACTTTCAGACACTTAAGATTTGCCCATACAAAAGCGTTTGGGTTCGAAAAGATAGATGGCCATTCTATCTTTTCCAAAGACTTTATCATGTGGTTGAACTGTTAGTATTTATTTATTTTTTATTTAAAATCTAAAGCGCATATGCAATAAGAAAGAAGATTTTGATACTTCAAAATTAAGATTATTCTACCATATATGAAGGAAGTAACTGATAAAATTGATAATGTTTTAAAGAAAAATAATATCTACATAACTTATACTACATTTAAAAAAATTAATGAGGTATGTCCACACCCTAAAGATAAAATTCCTTTAGAGTGATCATGGTGTATGTGAAATTCCATGTGGAGTTTGTTTCCATTCATACATTGAACAGGCCAATCATAGAATAAACATAAGAAAGGAAGAACACATTTTGGCAGTTAGAGAAAAATCCAATTTATCAGCCATTTATTCACACATTAAATTAACTAACCATGTCATCAATTTTAATAAAACACATATTCTGACAAAAATTGAACAATATGACCAGAGATTACTAAGGGAAGCTATAGATATTTTTAAAAGACCTAAGAGCTTAAATGAAAAATGTGAATTAAAGAAAATTAACAATATTTGGAAAAAGTTATTAGTGGATAAAATATTTTTTAAAATTATTCAACCAATAGAATTTGAAACTAAGGAGAAAATAACAAAAGAAAAAAATGATTTTAAATCTCACCACACATTTTATGATTGAGAAAGAAGCTCTGAGGAAAACACTTGTTATTGTACTCAAACATAAGCTATTTAGCTATTATATTTTTATTATATGAAAGCTCCCAGAAATAATACTATTAATTTATCATTTATCCATGAGAATATTAGAATTAATATATATATATATATATGTAATGTTGTATTTTTATATTGGATTATTTCCATCATCTAATATGAGTATTGAATGTCTTTAGAAAAATTTAACTTTATTTAAATATTCGTAATACAGTACATTCAACCATTAATAATAGCACATGAAACAGGTTAGTATATGCACAACATTTCAAGAGGTATTATTCTACCTTTTTCTTCAGGTGTTGCTGGCCTGACCAGTGACAGTACTAGCATGGGATTTGAACCTGGACCCTTAGATTAATAAGTGTTGAATTTTAAGATGTTCTAACCAACTGAGCCATTCTGCCAAAGGCTGGATGAGACATTTGTTGTACAGCCACATGCTGAAGCACTGCTACAAACTTTCTGGAAACACATCAACAACATATCCCCTTCAATTAAAATCACAATAGAATCAGAAGAACAAAATTGGCATTCCTAGACTTTCTCATGGCAAAATCAAAATTACAGTTTACCAAAAACTTACACATACAAGAAAATACCTAGCCTGTACATCCAAGCACAACAGAATCACAAAACATGGAATTATACTATCACTATGGAACAGAGCAAAGGAAGTTTGTTCAGAAACAAGGATTTGGAAAAAGAAAAGATCTATATAAAACAAACTCTTATGAAAAATGGTTATCCATCAGCTGTTGTTAAAAAAAATGTTAAATAAACAACAAAAAGAACCATCAAGAGAAAAGACAATTATTGATACAGTAGTGTACTCATACATTTCAAAAATAGCAGACAAATTAATGAAAAATCTGCAATCAGAATACAACAGAACACCTTTCCAGAACCATGCCACACTATGAGGAATTCTAATATCTACAAACGCTAAACTTGACATACTGAAAAGACAAAACTGCATCTATGAAATACCATGTGAATGTGGAAGAACATATATTGGTGAGACCAGTCATCCTATTAAAAAGTGCTTGCAAGAATAGAAACTGATGATTAGAAGAAAAACAGATGTGGCTAAGATAGCAGACTATGTATGTGCTAATGAACATATTTTAAATTGGAAAAACACAAAAATATTAGATAGAGAAGAAAAGGTACAAAAAAGAAAATTTAAAGAAGCTGCTCACATGACAGTGGCAAAAAATCTCATAAGCCAATCTAGTGTGGCTATACATAATATATGGAAACCACTAATCAACTTTTCTTTTAGGAAAAAGTGGAGAAATCAGAAGGAACCTCATAGATAAGTATATGAAATTTCTACCAACTATTGCATTTGGCAGGATGGCTCATTTGGTTAGAGCATTACCTTAAAATTTAATATTCAAGAATATAAGGATCCAGGTTCAAATCTGATGCTAGTACTATCACTGGTCAGGCCAGCAACACCTGAAGAAAAGGGGAGAATACCTCTCAAAACATTGAGCATATACTAACCTGTTTGATGTGCTATTACTAACAGTTGAATGTATTTGGAATATTTAAATAAAATTAAATTTTTCTAAAGACATTCAATACTCATATTAGATGATGGAAATAGTCCAACTAAAACACCATCATCACAAATCTTCAGGAAAACACAATATATGTAATCTGTGGTGTTATCTATTTATAATTAATTAGAAAGCACTTTACCTAGAAGAATAGCTAATGAAAGCTAATTGCTTTAGGCCAACAGTTAAAGCAAAACTATCAAATTGGCTGCATTCAAAATCAGTCTGACAGTTTTTCTTTAACTCTTGGCCTGGGGCAGTTGACTTTTATTAGCTACTGTTTTAGATAAAGAGTGCTTTCAAATTAAGTAATTATAAATGAATAACTCCATACACTAAATTTTTCCATCTAAAACATTCATTTAAAATATTAATATATATATATATGAAAACATTATCAATATTTTTTTTTTCATTTTTAGTTGTACATCATGCAGGACTATCTGTCAAATGTATTCATTATTGTATATTATTTAGCATACGTAATAATAAAGATTTGTATTTAAACCAAAAAAGAATGTGTTGATATTCATAAATGTTTTTATTATGGTTTCAGCTTTTGAGATGATTAGATAATTCTTGTGATTGAAATTTTATTAATAAATTGTCTTTATTTGTACATTTTCTCTTCTGTATGTATGTGTTTTATTGTCTGAAAATCCATAATTTATTTAGACTAATTATATACATGATAGATTCACTTACATATGTATTTGTGTGTGCCCATGTGTGAATTATGTTATTATTCTCTGCCCAAATACAAGTTGAGAAAACTTGATTATTACTGATAGAAGTTGCCATTATTTAATCTCTTATCACGACATAAACTTTAATAATCCTTCTTTATGGGTGTATATACATATACATCAAGAGAGTACACAAAAAGAGAAAAAGAACATGCACATAAATAAAATAAACTGATTTTTTTTCCTTATTGGAGTTATTGTCCAAGTTAAATTTTCGTCAACACTAGCACTGTAAGGAATTTATAAAGCTGACAAATACTCTCACTTTCTAAACATAAGATAGAGTCTTTGAAAAGATAAGACTAAATCCACCTTATATTTTTTACCTAAATTTATATATATATATATAGGTCAATCTAAAGCATTTAAAACTAAGAGTGTGAAGGTCTTAATAAATTACTTTTAGTTCTATTCATTATATATTAATAAATAATGTTTGCAAAATTTTTACAATATATTGATATCAGTATTGGATGCAATATTAAATATATATAACTAATTACTTATTTATCTACTTTTATGAATTCTTATAGTGTGTGTGTGTGCTGGAGGTGATTCCCTTATGACTATTATAAATAAAAACACATTACTAGAATAATTAGTTATATATACCAACCAAATTTTGTAAACTGCAAAATCAAAAGAGTACTTTTTTGTTATATAGAATGCAGTTGGGGATATCAATTCATAAATAGGAAAACATATGTTAAAGACTCACTGTCCTGTTGTCAAATAAAATGTTAATCATTAACTATAACTAACATTACATTAAAAAAAAAGTTAAACATAAAAGTAAGCTTCTGAGATTGAATAATGGAAGAGATTCTTGTTATTTATAAAATAATTTTGAGTTGTTGTGAAAATGATACTATTTATGATATCATGAATGTTTAATTTACTGTAAGCTAGGTAGTACATCCAAGACACTAATATGCTTGATCATCATCAATAAAAGTTTGCCATTGTTTTTCACTTTCTTTACATTATTTAGTCTAAAATCTCATATTCAGAATATATAGTATTTATTAAACAAGGCAAAACTCTCCATACAGCAGTGCCACTCTGTGCCAACCAGAGCAATCAGTGTATGCCAGAAGACTTGTGCATAAAATCCCTATCTATTTGCCTATTCATCCAACATCCCCAGACTAGTTTCTGGCTTGTGGCCTTTGTCAGTGAGGAGCCTTGGATCTGAAAGCAGTGCACCTAGATCTTAGGATCTAATGCAACCCTCCAGCAGCCACCTTTAACTCTACTTAACTACAAAACTATGAAAATGAAATTGAAAACACAATAATATTTTCAATCTAAGCTCAATAGCTTATATCATATGGGTCTGAATTCAGTTCAGCACCTATACATTTTGGTGTCTTTGGTATGTTAGTTCCAAAGATCAGAAATGCATTCTAAAATAAAGACTACCCTTAAATTTATTATTAACAAGATGTTCAATTGCTTACGGCAAATCACATGACATTTGATTAATAAAGTATTTAAGCACTGTTTTATTCAATGAACCAAACTGAGATTTTTTTGTTTTTTCTCCTTTATTAGTTGAAACTATTCGAGGAGTCTCTTAAACAGTCATTCCCAATGTGGTGCATATGTCCCACAGGGAGGCAATTTGATTTTTAAGGGGAGATTTGAGAATGAGTTATTAACAGTAAATTTAAAAGCCTGCTATTTGGTTATACATCTTATTATTCATAAATTAAGCTAACAATGTTTTTTAAATTTCCTCTTTCTGTGCCGTCTTCTCGGTATGTTTTCTGTTTAGATAACCTTCACTTCTTACATCTCCATGGTTACTTGGAAAACTTCATTGTACTTCAACTATCCCTTCATTAATGGCTTCCTCCATGTGAATATAAATTCACTTTTTGAATAATAATAATTATATGACATGGGAGAAAGGGAAGCATCAGGATTTTAGAGATGCTAAAGTGGGGCATGACCAAAACAAGATGGGAAACCTTTTCTCTAGAAATCCTTTATGTTATTAAGATAACTCACTTTGAGAGTAATTATGAAATATAACAATAAATATTTTTGACAATATGATATAACAATGCAATATTTTTTATAACAATTATACTGTTCATACACGTTGTTTAATCTTAATAAATTTTGTGAAATATCTTTATATGTTATATATAAAGAAATTATTTTTAATGTATGATTGATTTATTTGAAAAATGAGTTCAATTATGGCATTTTTAAATACATCAAGGCGGAAATTATTCTGAATAATTATAAACTTTTAATTAATCTCTTCTTGAATCATTTTAACATTATTTGTGCTCCACATTTTAACTAAAACATAATTAAAGAAAAGACCTTCTAGCAAGTAGAACAATTTAGATGTATTCTAATTTTTTAATAACCTAAGTCTAAAGAATAACTGTAATATAGATTTTTATCCGGCTTTTAGTTTGTAATTATTTCTGCTAGACCTACAATATATGTTTTTGTTTCTAGATTTTATCATATATCATAAATGATTTCTATTCGTAAATGAAAAGATCGAGAGGTCAGCGACAGCTGCTTAACTAAGCAGTTGTTCCGGGTTAGCGAGTTCGCTTCCCGGCTGATGCTATGACACATGAAAAAAAAAATTACAATTTTTAAAAAGAATAATAGGAAATACAGCTTTTTATAAATAAATGAATAGCTTTTTATTTTTATAAAACATATATTTTATTATATCTTTATTCAGGTTTTCTCCGTTTATTATTATTCTAAATCACTATTAATTATAAAATATCACATGATCACCATTTCTTATGCGTGCTCATAACTGTTATTAAAACAGGCAAAACTCTCCATACAGTAGTGCCACTCAGTGCAAGCCAGAGTAATCGATAGATGCCAGAAGGCTTGTGCATAAAATCCCTACATGTCCATATAAGCTAATGAGCTTGGATTGAAACTACTATTGTGTTTTCAATTTTATTTTCATAGTTTTGTAATTAAGTAGAGATAAAAGGTGCTGCAGGAGAGTTGCATTAGATCCTGAGATCTAAGAGCAGTGCTCTCAGATCCAAGGCTCCTCACTGATGAAAGCCACAAGCTAGAAACTAGTCTGGGAATATTAGATGAGTAGGCACTAGATAGGGATTTTATGCACAAGCCTTCAGCATCCATTAATTATTCTGGCTTGCACTGAATGGCATTAACTTAGGGAGAGTTTTTCCTGTTTCAATTATAAAATATCATCCAAAGGAACTTTAAACAAAAATTAATTAAAAAATAAAACAAATTTAAAATCTAAACTATATGTAAGTGTATGTGCATTTATGGTGTATGTTAAGGTCTTTATCTGAAAACCAATTTATGAATAACTAAGGAATAGAATACTATAACCAAGCAATAACCTTTGACCTTTATCAATAATAGTTTCTCATTATTAATTGCCTTTTTTAGAATATCACTTTTAAAATACTAATTTAAACTATACATCGTAAAAACAGCCTAAATTTTTTACTACACAGCAAAAGCCTCTTCAGTGGGCTCTCTTAGGGTTCTGCTGTTTCTCCATCTTTGTTTTACTCTCTAACTAATAATAATTAGTTAACTATTAACTGACATTATTAAATAGTTATCCAAATGGCTATATGTTGATTACCTAAAAAAAGTCCACGGCTAAACTCTTCGAGATTCCAATACCACAGCAATAGTATAAGCCACAACTCAACCACACGTAACAACATCCTAGCCCTAAAAACCCACAGGATACAAATCATAGCATATGCACAACCTTGTGCTTCAATATTAGGCAATCATCACCCACAAAAATTGAACTTTATGAACTTGGAAATGGTCCCAAATGGGGCACATGAACAATCAAAATGCCTCACAGGTCAAAATTCCAATATAAACCTGCACACTTTATTGTAACTTGTAAATCACACTAAAATTTGTTAAATATTTTTTTTTTTTGGAAAAAAAATTAAATTTGATGCCCCCCCCCCATCTCTTATTCTAGTTCAGATCACAAGCATGATAGGTCAATGTTCTTCCAGCCAATTTTAAATTAAAAACCAAATATAATACATATTAATTACTTTTAAACAAATTAATATAAATATATTTAGCTACAGCTATAAATGAAGAAACAAAACAACTGTCACAACGTAAATAAGAATATTGCAACATTTTTACCTAATATGAAAAATAAATTAAATACTGGCAATGATTATTGGTAAAAAATATAATAAAATGGCAATATTCGCAAATTAATTTTAGTCCAGCATTATGTACACCTGGGTCTCGTTTTACGCGATAGATAGGTTCCTCAGAAAACACGCGCAAACAAAATTGTGCAAAAATAGACGTAACTTACATTGAAAAAGGGGGGATGCGTTCTGTGATTTTTCAAAATTCACGTAAAAGCAAAGCACCAACATAAAAATACTTTAAAATTCATGCAAAAAAAAAAAAAAAATAAGGAAATAAAATATGACTAATAAACAATTTCAAATTTGAAAAAAATTGATACAAGACAAACTTTTTTTAATTATAATATTTAATTTTATTAAAAATAATATATTTTTATGCATAATTTACAGTACAATAATTTACATTTTTTTATATACGTTTTAATTATTATGATTTTCTGGTGACAACGTAATTAGTAATTAATTTTTGAGACGGTGATTTTATTAATTGTTTATGAAACTTGCAATATCCAGACATACAACCATTTAGCTCTCATTGGAATTTAAGAGCACGTTAATGATTAGTGTCATTAATAAGAAAATAATAATTGATTATGTTCTTTTTTAAAAAGCAAAAACAGAATGTGATTTAAAATGCAAAATTAACACGCACAACGTTTGAACAAATTTACATTATAATCTTGTAAAATTTAATATGTGTATACATAAAATGTGGAAATCATGATTTTAATTTCATTATTGCATAAAATCTTACTATTATAAAGCACTGAAAATATTGAAATTACTAAAATAAAAGTCGAATTCCAATAATGTGCTATTACTTTCAATAAACGTAAGTGCACAAAATTTATTATTTAAAGTAATAGTGCATTATCGGAAATCAACTTCTGGTGAAACATGAATCGCATAACTGAAAAATCATGTTAAATAAGTCCGCGTAAAAACAGACCCAGGTGTATATCTAACAGGTGACCGTGTACAAGGTCAAGTGACTATACAATCTTTGTCTTTTATTTACCTTTAATAATCACAGATAATGATTAGACTGGGTCCACTTAAAGGACAAGCTTTTGTGCAAATCCAGCCATGTATCTTGACCCTTATCCTCCTCACATTAATAATATTATTAAAAGGCAAAGTAAAATGATCTATTTGGAATTCGGGTGAGAAATAAACAAGTAAAAAAATTATTAAAAACTCTAATTTTAATTAACAAACATAATGAAAACAATATAACAAATTGTGTTTACATACTGACATCTAAGTATATTATATGAAAAACACTCATGACAAAAAAATCTTTGTTTATTTATAACAATTCATAAAAAAAAAGTTTATACTAAGTTTATTCAGTTACATATTTTAGGTTCCACTGAGTTCACTTTTATTTAACATGTGAATGAGATATATGGCTATAAGAATCCTCATATTTTAAGTATCTGCAAGCAATATTTTATATTTTTAATTTCTCATAGTTAGTTTTTATTAAGTTTCATTCATAGTTCCCATTAAGTTTTTTCTATGATTAAGGGTATCAAAATTACACAGATTTATAAATCTTGTCATAGAAGAGTATTTTTGTTAAACAACTAATTAGAAGGCAAGTTTCTTTGTCCCAAGTGTCACATATTTTAAATGACTTGCAAGCAATTACTAAGTTGGCAGAAGTATAGTTCATTCCTAAGTATTCTTTTAGTTAAAATTACATAATAAGCCAGTGTTTAAAAAGTTTAGAAAGGAGGAACACTCTAAATCTTACCCCTGAACTGCATTATATCTACTTCAATAATCATTACAATTTTCTTGACTTCCATCTTATAAGTAGTGCAATGAAGAAGCAGTATTTCATTTCAATAAAAAATTTTAATAGTAATAAATAGTGATTACATTTTGATAATGGATAAGTTAATGAATAAATTGTACAAT
Source organism: Epiperipatus broadwayi (assembly GCA_028023455.1). Taxonomy (NCBI): domain Eukaryota; kingdom Metazoa; phylum Onychophora; class Udeonychophora; order Euonychophora; family Peripatidae; genus Epiperipatus; species Epiperipatus broadwayi. Next base: position 15,521,767 of record JAQFVV010006208.1, on the reverse strand, counting down.
AATATTATAAAAAGTTCTGATTAACATATGGCTAGAATATGTTAGTTAGTAGTTGTTATACACTTATGTGGTTAGGTATAATGAAGGGTTTGTGTAGAATATGAGAAACTGAGAACTTGATGAATGTTATTAGCTTTTTTTTTTTTTTTTTTTTTAATAACACGACTATTTTCTTTTTAATATTGTCTATTCTAGAATTCTGGGTAGGTGGGAGTTGACAATCAGGAAAAGGATAGAGCGGTTAGAGACCAGGTGTCGTCAAAGACTTTACTGGAGGCAAGGAGCTGATCACGTTTCTTGATTTTTTTGAGAGTCTGGTAAAACAATGGTATGATTTGTGGCGGGGGTAATTCCATGAGAGTTTTGCATCTCACTATCCATATGGAATAAAGGACAAAGATAGAGAGCCTTATTATTGAAAAAGTTCCGCTATTAATGGCATTTTCAAGTGAGAAAATCATTTCAGATCTTATGTAAGAATTGATTATGATTATATCTTTCAGTATTTTAAGTCTTGGACAGCGGTGTATAATATGGTCTGTGGTTTCATCTTCACGAGCACATAAACCACATATAGGGTCAATGCTAGTAAAACCTCTTCGGTAATAAAGAAACCAATTTGTGGGAACCGCATCAAGATTAATTTTAATGATGAAGTCCAGGAATTTGGGTTCAAGGCTCCATCTTTTGAAGTGTGTAATGAGTCTTTGGTTGGTTATTTTTAGGCTGGTTTTAATGGGTTGTTGATTATAGTTGATTAGATTGTATGCTTCCCACAAAGTGATTTTTTGGTTAAGGTTAGAGGACATCATCGGGTTATAAAGTTGTAGATGATCTATTAGCAATGATATCCATGAACTGGAAAAGGGCGGGGGACGGTCAGTTGGTGTAATTTTTTTCATAATGTTGGAGTATCCATAGGAGAGGATCAGATTATGTAGAATATTGTGAGTTTTTTGTAAAATGATTGCCTGTATTGAGTGGAATGACAGTCCATTGAACCTGCGTGGTCGTTGGATACCTCGCAAGCTAATGGCAACTCCTTCCTCTCCAGAGAAGTTTGGTGCATAATCGGTTAATTTTATTTTGAAACTGTTTAGTGATTTTAATGAATGGAAGATAATATGAGATTTTTGGCATTATGATCATGTTGAGGAGGCTAACCTTTCCATATAATGAAAGGTATACTCTAGAGAGTGAAGTGGTGATGGCTTCAGTTGATTGGAGGATTGCATCTTGAATCATTCTTGCCATTGCAGTTGGAGGTTTGAAGATTGGGAAGCCAAGGTATCTTTGTGGTTTAGCAGAAAAGGAAGAGTTGATTTGTTTACCAGACATTATCTTCCAGATGGAAGATTTGTTAAAATTTATTTGTAGGCCAAGTTTCACTGTATTTCTGTTTAAGATGTTCATGAGATGGGGAAGGTATTTAATGGTGGGAAGCACAACCATGATGTCATCTATGTATGCGAATACATTGAAATCTTTATTGAGAGAAGGAAGGAATATTCTAGGGAGGTTTTTTTCTATATCCACCAGAAGAGGGTTGATGTATGCTGTGAAGAAAAGGGCACTGAGCGGAGATCCTTGAGGGATCGACTTGTATGGCTTGAAACCTGGAGTGATCTTGCCATCAAGAGAGAGAAAAATCTCTCTGTTGTTGAGCAGATTGCTGATAATCTGAACAATTGCAGCTGGAATGTCGTATTCCATCAGAATATCCAGAAGGGTGTTGATCTGTACTGAATCGAATGCTGCTGCAACATCCAGTTGGATGGCAATAGGTTTGGATTTACGATGTACTCTGATATGATTGAACAGTGCAGTTATATTGGACATAGCATGCGAGGTTGATGATCCTTTTTTTCCGTATTGGTTTGGCGAGATATTGCTAAGAATTTGAGGTTGGATTTGGTCCTTAATGACTGACTCTATAATCTTGATAAGCAGTGGGGTCATGGATATTGGTCGGATACTGTTAATGTCATTTAGTGGTTTTGCTTTTTTAATAAAAGGCACAAGTGCCACAGGGTAAAGATCTGCTATGTTTCTGTAGCCGGAAGCTAGGTGATCTATCATTTTTTTAATAATTGGAACAGTGAATTGACTGAGGTGTTTGAGAAGGAAATTTGGGATGCCGTGAAGGCCAGGATGAATGCTGTCAGGAAGTGATGATATCTTCTTTTTAATTTGGATTTCTGTGATGCCATGTTCGCTGGGGTCTCCAGCATCCAACCAGCTGTTTACTGGAGGGGCTCCATCTTTTTGCATTAATTGGCAGAATTGTTTGCTGATGTGCTGCATCATTGGATAGCCAATGAGATTGGTACCATTAGTATAAATGGATGTGGGAGTGATTTGTTTTTTATTGTAACCCAGTGCCCATCTGAGGTAGTCTCTCGTCCAGCAGTGTTGTTGTGCTAAGAAGCATTTGGCTCTTCTGATGGAAATATATTCTGCAAGGGATTTTTGCTTGATTTTGTAGAGGTTTTTAAGGAAGATAATTTTTTCTGTATTTGTGAAATTTTGCTGTGATGCTTGAAGTTGTATATTAATGTCTGTTAGGTCATTTAGAAGACCATTTGGTCCTTTGATTTTCCTGGTGTGGTGATTTAATATGGACTGAAGAATTCCGATGAAGGAAAACCAGCCCTCCTCAGCAGGGAGGGAAAGGATGTTTATTTTCTGGAAATAGATGTATGACTCAGACACTATCGCTTCGGTCATGTTTGATTGGGTGATCATGCGCATGGTTTTTCCAGGTCCATCTATAGGTGTAGGGATTGAGATAGGCATGAGTTGTAAGATCAGAGCCATATGATCGGAGAAAGCAACAGGGGTTAAGGCTGCATCAAGGTTGAAATGGAGGTCTGGGGTGTAGTAAACCAGATCAATTAGGGACTTTTTAGTTTTAGTATAGAAAGAGTAGGCTTCGGGTGGGAAGAAGCCCTCTCCACACATTAATCTGCGATTTATTAGATGCAAAAATCTCTTGTTGAAGTCATTGTAGGTGGTGTTAAAGTCTCCGAGAAGAATGGTAGGGGAGGCTCTGCTAGCATTGATGGCATTTAGGATATGAACTATTTTTAGATATTGAGAGGTGTCTTTGGCTGTATAAATATAAGCTATGATGATCGGATAACCCCAATAATCTATTTCTATAATAATAATATTGGCATCTAGGAATAGAATGTTGAAACTTTTTGGTGGTGCTGATTTGCTAAGAAGAATACCGACTCCACCTGAAGCTGAATGGCCGATGGAAAATCTAGTAAATCCGAGAGAGGAGAGAAGAGATATTATTTTATGGTCAGTCTTATAGTGATGTTTGGTTTCGCCCATAAGAAGTGTATGTGGGGAGCAGAGTGAGAGCCAGTTTTTAATAGCAAGAACTCTATCGATTGAGTTGATGCCGCGAATGTTTATGCCAGCTATTTTGCAGAACATGATAGATTAATCCAAACCATCCTCAGCAAAGTGATCCAAGTGAATGTGGGACATCTCTATATTAATGAGGTCTGATGTTGTTAGGCAGTCAGAGACTTGTGATTGAACTTGTAGATGGCTTGGTGATATATTTGTTGGTTGAGGAATCGCATCCATGAAGTCTTCGGTGTCTGATGGAGTAGAGTAATCTGTCTGAGATTCATCGGGAGAATCAATGGTATCTAAGGTTGTAAGATCCATGGTTTTCCTCTTTTTCTATGGATTTGTGAAGCTTTGAGTTGGATTTATCGGGGATTTGTTTGTTAGAGGGGGGTGGTGAGTAAAGTACCGGGTGGGAGCTGTCATCATCAGAGCTTGATTTATCTGAGCGAATTGATTTTCTTTTAATTTTCTTAATTGTATTTTGGGTATTTGTTGTGTCAATTTTTTGAGGATTTTGAAGTTGATTAGTGTTGTTTTCCTTTTCCTGTTCTTTTGATAGTAGTGTTATTTTATTGTCATAAGATTTTTGTTCGAATTTTAGACTTGAGACATTCTCTGTTTGCTGTAACAGTTGTGAATCTTCGATCATGCTGACTTTCGGGTTGGGTGTTTGATGGATCTTTTTGTCTGGTAGGTTAATTCTTGCAGGAGTTGAAGAATTGCAGATAGTTTGTGGTTCACTCTGTTTAGGGTTGTTATCAGTTGTTTTAAGCTGGTTAGGAGTTATATTGGAAGAATTGTTTTGACATTTTTTGAGTGTATTTTCTTCATTGCCTGGGTTTATCTTGTTCTCTTTAGATGGTTTGGTCATATTATCTTCTTTTGTAGAAAGAGTTTGACCTAATATTATTTCTTGGGGATTAGTATAAGTTATTTTGAATGTTTGATCTTGAGTATTATTAGTTTGCGTGATTGGTTTAGGAGCAGTATTTGTTGTTGTTTGGTTCTCTGATTTACTACTATTAGTGTAAAGGTTGACGTTTGTTCTTTCTTGAATATTTTCATTTTGAAATATAGTTTTGGATGTGGAAGGTTTTGTTGGAGGATTTATTTGAATCTGAATATCTGGGTTTGTGAGGTTGCTGTTTGAATTAGTCCTATGTGATGATTGTCTATTTAAGGACTTGTTAATAGGTCTACCAGGACATTTGTGAAATTTATTCATTTTAATACCACAGTGTGTGCATATTCTTGCTGCACAGTCTTTAATGAGGTGTGTTCTTTGAAGGCAGAAGAAACATTGTGGTTGTACTCCTCTGAATGTCAAAACCATAGGAGAGCCTCTTGCTGTAATAATAGTGGGTATGTCAGTGGGTATAATGTTTTTCTTTAATGTAAGTGTGAAGGTAACTGTATTGGACAGGATTTGATCTTCGGAAGAGAGGATTCTGAATAGGTGTTTAAATTTGCTAACTGAACCATAATTAATAAGGATGTCTTGTATTTCTTGTTCATTTAAGTGGGCAAGGCAGTTTTGAATTCTGCCAGATAGTGTAACTGGACGGTTCATATCTATGGAGCATAGTATATAATTTCCTAAAGATTTGTAGTTATTTTTAAAATTCATTCGGTCTGCCCACGTTTTAAACTCTACGATCACATAGCGGTCATTGGGATGATTAAGGATCATGTGAATGCCTCTGCCTAATTGCTTTTGATTGATTAGACTGTAGAGTTGTTCTACAGGGAATTTATATAAAGCACATTGATGATTTGTTATGGCTAAGATTAAAGACTTATCGCTGTAATAGTTTGCAAATGATTTATATAGAGAGTTGGGTATCGTTTTGTTGAACTCATTGTTTATTTCTAGGAACATATCATCGTTAATATTGTTTATATTAAAAGAGACATTTTCCTGCGTGTTTGATTCTTTTTCTATGTCTAATTCTGTGAGATTCAAATATAATTCGTTGAGATTATCGGCCTTAATATTTTCAGAGATGCTCTCAGAATTTTTTGACCTTACGATATTTGCGTACGTAGTGGGATTTTCCAATATTGATATTGAGGTAATTGGTTTAGCTTGCACGTTAGCTGATGTAGCAATGGATTGTTCTGAGCTAAAATCTTTGATTGTTTTAGAATGAAATTTATCAGTTTTATAATTTATTTCTTCTTTTTTTATTTTTAAATTTACTGTTGACAAACGGTACTGACACAGTACTGGTTTTGTCGACCTCTGTTGGAAAATGTTTTACTTTAAAAATTTCGTCGGTATCATTTTGTTGGTAATTTTGTTTATTTCCAGATATAGTTTTAATTGAATTGTTGGGCAAAGGAAATTGCTCATTATAATCTTCTGTGGTTGAGTAAAGGCTTCGGAGAGGTAATGATTGGTTTTCGCTTGTATCAATAGTTTCGCTTGACGAGATATTTATTCTATTGTTTGTATTAGGGGTAAGTTGAATATTTTCTAAACTTTTGTTGATATTTGCAATGGAATTTTCTTTTGATTTACTCATTTGTGGGTTTTTATTTGTTGTAATGGGTGGTTTAGATGCATTTAGATTAGATCTAAGGCTATACAATTTACGGCCGATGACCGCATTGTTGGGTTGAATGCTGAGATCGGGGCTTACTTTATTTTTAGTTTTATTGGTTATATTATCACTTTCCATCATATAAAATGATTAAAAAGTTGACTTACCTTGAATAACAGACGTAAAGGTAAAGGGACAGTTGTCCCGTCTTCCTAAAACTGTAAAACACTAAGGGACGCTTTTTAAGACTAGTTACGAAGATGGCTGCCAAAAGCGGAAGATGAAGAAGCAGTATTTTTCCTTCCCTTTTGTTGGAAAAGCTGTTAAACTCAGTGTTTTTCCTTTCAATCATTTTGTGACTGGTTTCCATATCAAGAATTATAATACATTTTTAATTTTCACAATTATTATTATTATTTTAAATTTCTTCATAATTTGTTTTACACACAAGGCTTTTATATATTTTAGAATACACCTGGGTTTCATTTTACGCGATAGATAGGTTCCTCAGAAAACATGCACAAACGAAATCGCGCAAAAATAGACGTAACTTACTATACCGGTTCCCTATTAAACCGTTCCTAAAAGAGATTGTGAGCTCCAAAACAAACATGATACAGCGTAAAGATTTATTTATTTTTCTTATATCAATAGTTGTTCATTATCAACACAAGAGGGTGCCAGATACGATGATTTGATTCATAATTTAATTTCTCGTATCACCTTACGTCATATCAAAACGATTTTGAAGTCTAATCCCTGCCCATAAGCTCGAACTCCCAGCATGGACCAATAGGGGTCATTCAAGGTCACGATGTGATTGCCTTCAAGACTATTATTCTGGCAAATGACACAATATTAACCAATGGATAAGAAGATCGGTTGATTAACAGATCGGTCCAAGCATTGGACGGGATCATTGGTTATTTATAACTAATACGAATGTTCGGTTGAGGCATCATTAGAATAAACAACTAGCCGCTTATAATATCATCCCACCTTTTATCATACAATCCAATAGAATTATTTATACCAGCTCTATTGACATTTTACTTATATTTATTAATAATAGGCCCTCCCAACTCTTAAACCTATGTTAACTATATAATAAGTAAACATCGTGACTTACGGCACGATGTTTATGAATGAAATTTAAAAGAGATAAAAAAACAAAAAAAAATATAAGAAAGACAAATTTAAAAGTAAAATAATTAATTGCATGAATAAATGCTAACACTAATAATAATAACTTCAAAAAAAAAAAATATTTTAATTATAGAAAATGATTTGAGGAATGCTCGACTATTTTAGATAAAAAAAATTTTATTGATTATAAAAAAAATGAAATATTGATTAATAGCTTTATTTGCACGCACATACGCGCATTCTCGCACTCGCACAGAAAAAAACATATTATGCATAATAAACATGGGTGATAAAATATATTTCCTCTTTTACATTTTGAAGATAGGTGTGTGTTATAATTTATCTGCGAAAGAAAATAATAATTGGGATCAAAGTTCATAACTGGAAAAGTCCAAAGATTTAAATATGATGGACTATGTAGCATCTGATATTTTTATTTACGAAAGTTGAGATTAAAATAATAATAAGATTTAATATATGAGAGATTACGTATCATTTTATATGTGTTTTACGAAGGTCGAATTTAATTAATTATGAGATTGCCTTTTAAGTTTACGTAAAGAATGAATGAAAGCATTATATAAAAAAAAATGTTTACCTAGGATTTTGCTTAGTCTTCTGCTGCTTCTAATTTGGTGAAGGTTCGAACCTGAGGGATGATGTTTCCATAATACATGGTTATTCATTTCACATAAGTTCAGCATAGTATGTTTGGATGATTCTTGTATGTTAAATGGAACAACGTCCTTAGACTGATTGGAGCACTATGTTCAGATGGTAATGTTGTTGATCATTCATAGCTGTGGAGATGTTCTGGTGGCGGAGTGTCGATCAATCACTGAAGGGTTTTCTAGCCCATCATGACGATCGACGCTCTAAATGTTAATTTCACAGTGATCATGTTGGATAAACCGGATAGCAAAAAAAAAGAAAAGTTCTAGTTGTAGCTTCCGGAGGAATCTAGAAAAAAAAACTATAAGCACAAGCGAAAACAAAAACAAAGGAGTGTAAAAAGACCTTTTCTTTAGATTTAGATTCATATTTATATGGGTTGGTTATTATCTGAGGATCGAATCTCCACCCAGAGTTCAATATTCTTTGAGTTGTCATTGGGGTCCGTGTCCTACGTAATGTCCACTCAATCCATATGCTTGAGGCAATCTTAGGTTTGTGCAATCTCATATTACAATCTCAGTTAGAAAAAATTCATACTTATTCACACCTTTTATGCATACATGTGTGCGTGTTTTAAGAGAACAATTTAACTTACATTAGTTTAAAAGTCGAGCATTTAATCTGTCTCAAAATCACTTCTATAAGCTTTTAACTTTCCCTACAGTTATAATCTAAAACAAAACCCCTTTTAATTACCCCCGCGGCATATACAAGGAGAAATCACTTATTGAGATTTAAAATGGCATATTAGTAGTATTTTATATTTTACTTTTTCTTTCTTTTTAGAGATTATTATTATAGTAGATTGTATGAAAGCCTTAACTATTTAATCAGAAATATTAACATTTTATTTTACAGTGTATTTTATAACGCATTGAAAGAAAACTACATTTATTTTTATTATCATAAGTTGAAATTGAAAGAAGAGAAAAAAATATAGAGTGTTTACATTGCTCGTGTGTGTGCGTATATACCTGTACTGACTTTGTCTCGGTACATTACATTGAAAAAGGGGGGATGTGGTCTGTGATTTTTCAAAATTCGCGTAAAAGCAAAGCACCAACATAAAATTATTTTAAAATTCACGCAAAAAAAAAAATAAGGAAATAAAATATGACTAATAAAAAATTTCAAATTTGAAAAAAATTGATACAAGACAAACTTTTTTTAACTATAATATTTAATTTTATTCAAAATAATATATTTTTATGCATAATTTACAGTACAGTAATTTACATTTTTTTATACATGTTTTAATTATGATTTTCTGGTGACAACGTAATTAGTAATTAATCTTTGAGATGATGATTTTATTAATTGTTTACGAAGGTCGCGATATCCAGACAGACAACCATTTAGCTCTCGTTGGAATTTAAGAGCACGTTAATGATTAGTGTCATTAACAAGAAAATAATAATTGATTATGTTCTTTTTAAAAAGCAAAAACAGAATGTGATTTAAAATGCAAAATTAACACGCACAATGTTTGAACAAATTTACATTATAATCTTGTAAAATTTAATATGTGTATACATAAAATGTGGAAATCATGATTTTAATTTCATTATTGCATAAAATCTTCACTGAAAATATTGAAATTACTAAGATGAAAGTCAAATTCCAGTAATGTGCTATTACTTTCAATATAACGTAAGTGTGCGAAATTTATTATTTAAAGTAATAGTGCATTATCGGAAATCGACTTCCGGTGAAACACGAATCGCGTAACTTCAAAATCATGTTAAATAAGTCCATGTGAAAAGAGACCCAGGTGTACATAATTAAAAAATGCATATACATTTAACAAAAAGCCATACATTTAATAAAAAGTCATGCATATAAACTCTGTCATAATGTTGAATTAAATAGTTCCATGGATTGTTATTATAATAAAGAATAAAAATGAGATCATATCCATGTAAACAGAGCTAACCTTTAATCTATGATGTTTTCAAGAGATTATCAATTACTGCTAATTAACAATCCATAAAGCTAGACAAGTTGTCTCATTAATTTATAATAGACAAAACTCTTTATACATATTGCCATTCAGTGCAATCAAGAATAATCAGTGGATGCCAGAAGGCTTGGGCATAAAATCCACATCTAATCCATACTCATCCAATATGTCCAGATTAGTTTCTGGCTTGTGACCTTCATTAGTGAGGAGCTTGGATCTGAGATCACTGCACCTAGATCTTGGGATCTAATGCAACTCTTCAGCAGCCATCTTTTATCTCTACTTAACTATAAAACTATGAGTGTTAAATTGGAAACACTATAAGATTTTCATTCCAAGCTCATTAGCTTATATAGTCATATAGGTTTGAACTCACTTCAGTATCTATACATTTTGGTGTCTTTGGTTTTTTAACAACCATAGCCACCACTATCCTATTAGGCAGGTTTGGTTTTAAGTCAATAAACATCACATGATCACAATTTCTTATGCTTGCTTATAACTGTTATTAAAACAGGCAAAACTCTCTATATGTATTGCCACAAGTCAGAAAATAGTCTGGGGATATTAGATGAGTAGGCACTAGGTGGGAACTTTATGCACAAGCCTTCTGGCATCCATTGATATGCTTATGCATATGTGATATTGCAATTATATTTTAAAAACTTTTTTTTCCATATGTCATAGCATCGGCCAGGAGGCAAACCCACAACAACCATCTGCAACCAACTGCTTGCTTGCAAGGTCGCTGCACTGACCTCTTGGCTTACAACGCTTGACAAAGCTTTTTTAACAATACTTTAATATGTTATTCTTATGCTTTATTGCAGTAACTTCTTTTGTTTGATTATTTCTAATATTTATTGTTAAATATTATAGAATCATCATCATAAATTGTCTGCCAAAATGTCAGTCACTCACATCAAACTCTACTTTCTTATCCAAACCTTTTTTGGTCTTCCTCTATTTTTCAAATATTCTAGTTATTTTTCTCTAAGGTTTTTTTTATCTCTTTTTTTCTCCCTTCTACAATTTCTTGCAGCATATTTTTAACTGTTTTTTTCTTGTAAGTACATATCCAAGACAATTTTTCTTCTTCATAATTTGTTTTGTGATCTTTTTGGCACAATTTTTATTACTTTTATGTTTTTAATCTATCTTGAAAATATTTTCACCTCTACACCTCTGAAAATTCCAATCTTTTCATTTTTTTCTAATTTTTTTAATTGTCCAAGATTTTGCTTCATGAAAATCTACATCACAAATGAAACATTCTAATATGCCATAGAATAACGATCTGCCCTTTATAAAAATTTCTTTATCCATTGCTAATTTCACTCAATTTTTTTTTATCATTAAAACTATCACCAATTAGTTAAATTCCCAATCATTTAAAAGCTTGAACTTGCTAAACAGCCTTTTATATGAGGTTTATTCATAGGGTTTTCTTCTTATTCCCTAATCTTGGTTTTTTTATTCCTATTAAATTTGATCACAACTTTCAACAATCTTTGACAACACTTCATGACATTTTGTTAATATTATTTTCAATATTTTTAAATATTAATAATATCATCTCCTACTCATATATATATAATCAATGCTCAGTTTATATTAAGATAACATTCTATAATCAGATTTTCAATGGTATGGATGGCTAAAAAGTTGGAGGTTGGAGTAGATTGAAGCCTGTCCATTAAAGTATAAAGATTTGCTATCTTAATATAAACTGAGCACTGATTACATATGTGTGTGAGAGATGAAAATCTGGACCAACTGATGAGGTGCTGGTTCAGCACAAAATACATATATTGGTGATTATTTATCCTTTCTACATGTGTGTGTTTCATGTGTATCAGTAGTATGAGATAGTGTGGATGATTGAAGGTTGCTTGAAAGTGTGAATTTAAACCCTTTATATATACCTAATGGTTTAAGGATTTTTATCAAATTATTTTCTTGTAAATCTTCTAATTCTATTATAAGCATTTCTACCTACTGATAATTATTTTCTAAAAATTTTGTGAATTTCATTGAATTTGCTCTCTATGGGTTCATCTACCTCTATTAATGTACTTTCTTGACAATTTTAAAACTCTATTTGAGGGTCTACTAAGTTCAATATTTAGCTCTCTTCAACTTTTTCTATCTCTTTCAATTGACTATCTTGTGATTTCTTTTGAATCAACTAAGTTATTTTCTGGAGATACTTTTGTTTCACTTCATACCACTTTTTGAGAGTCTTTTACATCTATAATAAAAATTTTTATAGACTTCATCAAATTTCTTTGAAATTCTAAATATTTGTCAAATCTATTTTCATTAAACTCTTTCATTTCTCTTTGAAAGGATTTATTTTCTTCAAAATATTCTTATGAGTTGATACAACTTGGGTTTCTGCCAAATCAACACTCTGAGGGCTGGGAGATAACACAACTTGAATTTGTTCTCACTCAATGTTTTAAGTATCATGGAATAATATATCTAGAGTCTCACCCAAATCATCAATGTTTCTTTTTAAATCACTCATATTGGTTTTATATTAATAAATTTCATCAATAATTTATCTAGGCATAAAAATCCATATCTCAAACTATCAAGATACTCAAAATTCACATACCATCCATACTATGGAATACCAACTTATTTTAGAACTAATGAAATACATTTGTTTTTAAGAAGTTTATGTTATTTATCTCTAAATTAATTACTAGATCAATAAATAAGATAATTTCTAAATTTATCAAATATTATCTTTATTAAAACAGGCAAAACTCTCCATATAGTAGTGCCACTCAGTGTAAGCCATAGTAAGCAATGGATGCCAGAAGGCTTGTGCATAAAATCCCTATCTAGTGACTACTCATCAGTTATGAGCTACCATAAGTAATGGTGATCATGTCATGTTTAGTGTTAAATATCATCATCCTCAGAAATCTTTTCAACAATAATTCAAAATTGATTATTATATAATTAAAATAAACAGCATTAATTAAAGAATATAGTTGACTTTATCACATATCATTTTATTATGTTCAATAAAATAATTGAAAATTAACAATTAATAATAATAACTGAAACACACTGGCTTATTATATACCTGTGTCTATATATGTAATATATAGGGTATATGAGCACAGACTTTCACATGACCCACCACTCTCCACACTATCTCATAACACTGATATCCTTGAACACATATATGTCGAAAAGATAAATAATCACCAATATACATATTTCATGCTAAATCAGGAATCATAAATTGGTCCAGATTACCATCTCTACACATATATGCTATAAATGCTCAGATATATATTAAGATAGTAGAGATGTCTGCCCATCCCTTGTATATGTATTAAATGCATTATGTCCTGTACATGAGGGGTCAGATTAACCTTAGGTCAACATGGGTGTGACATTCCATCATCAGATTTTCAATTGGATGGACAGTTGAAGAGTTGGAATATGGAGTAGTTTGAAGCCTGTTCATTAAAGTACGAGGTTTGACTATCTTAATGTATATCTGAGCACTTATAGCATATATGTGTAGAGATGGTAATCTAGACCAACTGATGATTGCTGGTTTAGCATGAAATATTGATATTGGTGATTATTTATCTTTTCAACATATATGTGTTCAAGTGTATCAGTATTATGAGATAGTGTGGAGAGTGGTGGGTCATGTGAAAGTCTGTGCTCCTCATATACCCTATAATTAATAATAAGAAATTAAGGCTTTTAATTAAATATGTTGTAAAAATTATAATTAAATATATTGACCAAAGAATCACTTCTCACTACAAAAATATAAATAACTATCTATTATGATTATTACTTTACTGTGGCATTAAAATATCATTGAAATTAATTACAAATGCATAATAATAAGTTATTTTATGCACACTTGATTGACACTACTATTACAAGTTGATGAGACCACAACTTATGGACCTTCCAACTAATTGATGGCCTTTTTAGTTGAGGCTTCTCTAACTAATTGATCCCATTTAGTTGAGCACCAAATTATAACCAATAAAAAATAAAATGAACTACTCTAACCTATAAAATAAATGATTGCCACCAAATGCTTATTTAAGACGATCACTTTGTACCTTATAATTGTCAATAAACATCACATGACCAACATCTCTTATGCTTGTGTATAACTGTTGTTAAAACAGGCAAAATTCACTATACGTATTGCAACACATAGTAAGCAAGAGTAATCAATGGAGGCCAGAAGGTTTGTGCATAAAATCCCCATCTAGTGCCTACTCATCCAATATCCCCAGACTAGTTTCTGGCTTGTGGCCTTCGTCAGTGAGGAGCCTTGATCAAAAGCCAACACATTCCAATAAAAAAGCTAAATAATATTATTGTATAAGATAAATCTAGTGGGTTTCAAATGGCACATGCTGCACTAATAAAAACAAAGGTATAAATAATTATAATAATCCTCACTAGGATAAAATCAATACTAATAACTTGAGAGGAGGAGAATTTTTTTACTCTTATAAATGTAAGGGCTCTTACCATTAGGAGCATATGTCATTAAAGGTTAGGTTACATTGGAATTCTTTTCTCTTCATACAACATCTACCAATACCACATTTATCACTATTATAAGAAACATCTTATTGCTATGATCAAATAAAACTTTGAGCTTTACATAGCATGAATATGTTTTTTTAAGTCTTTTCCACACAGATATCTTATTTAAAAATAATTAGATTTCTTTAATAGTTTCATTTATAAAATAAATAGGGTATTTCAGAGCTAACATGATCAATTTAATTATGATAAAATAAATTATTCTATTCTAATTCTTGAGGATTATTAGGCAAAGAATGAAATCCTAGTGAAAAACATAGTGAGACATACTATTACCCTGAAGATAATGTCTCATACAATCATGATAATAATAATAATATTAGAATTTGATTACTCTGTTTGGCACAGGGTGGCACTACTGTATGGAGAGTTTTGACTTGTTTATAATATTAGAATTTACCTAAAACATGATACCCTCTTAATTTGTAATAAAATAATCTACTAGGATGACATTCAGATACCAAGTGTAGATAAGGAATTTTTTGACCACTCCAAATATCACACCAATAAATTTACTTTTAATATTTTCTGCATCAAAACAAATTAATTTCATTATTTAAATTTATGTTGGAGCAATAGAATAATCTGATAAATATAGAAAAATAATCTTAAATAAACACAGTGTTCTTTAACAAGTAAATAAAATTTACCCAAGTGATCTCAAATAATGAATGAACAATTATAGTTATTTTATTCAACAAATAATTCCTTTCTTAGATGTTCTCTTTATGACTTAAATGCTATTCTAATAAAACGACTGTTATGTCAAGATTTCAATATCCATGTAATCTCAATGCATAAAATTTTAAGATAATTTATAATTATCTTTATGATTTTTAGATTTCTGAATAGTGATTGGTTGATGAGGAAAGACTATGAAAATTTAAGTAACTTTTAAAACAGTTTTTATTTTCATGTCAAACATCTAACAAACAACAACTTTGATATATCTTACAATGTCATCAAATCAAAACTTCTACAGATATTTACAAAAAGTAAAACTTGAAAATATTAAAAATTGCAGTTTACAATAAATAAATGAAGATGGTTGGTCAATAAAACTTTCTATAATTTTGATAACTGAGTAAGTTCTGACATTTGCATATAACATTCTTACTATTGTATTGTTTATTATGAATATATTTAATACAATTTAAAATTATAAGTTTACCAATCCAGCGATAAGATGGATGCTCAGATGACTACATTGTGTGTATATATAATAATAAAAATAATAAATATAACAGTAATTAACTATTATATACAGGCTTTTAATCTGCAGAAGTACTTTCAGTTAATTCCTTAATCCTCCTCAACTGCAGTTAAATTCAAAAACCATAATGAAAGCAATGTCATCTACTCAAAATTACATTTGCTTCAATTATGTTTTTCAAACTTAATGGCAGTTGAGGAGGATTAAGAAATTAACTGAAAATACTTCTTCAGATTAAAAGACTGTATGTAATATTTAATTACTGTTATACTTACTATTTTTATTGTTATTACAATAGTTTTTAATTAACAGACATTTTATTTCTATATATATATGGTAAAAGTATTATTTAACATTATTAATATTTTCAGATTTATATATAATTTTTTTACTAAAACTCTTTTCAATCTATACTTTTCCCTCCAATATTTCAATCCTTTTGACTCTCTGATTATTGTCTGTTTTTGTATAATAAATCATGCTTTTTAACTTTTTCTCTTTGTGTTTTTATATCTTTAAAATATTACATTATATATACATAACACATTAAAGTGAAAGAAACTTTTCACAATGTGAAACTCTATATATTTAGTTACTATATATGATGTAAAAAATCAAACAAATATTTCTGCAAGACACATAGAAATCATCTTCCATGTAAACTGTCTTGAGAGAATCTGATTTCCATGCCGATAAAGTGCTCTCATTTTATATAAATATAAAAAGCATGAATAATTAGATATTAAAGCATGTATAATTAAGATAGTGATCTTATATAATCAAATCTATTAAAATATTATTATTTAAATACAAAACAGACAGTCCTGCAGACACATTTATATTAAAACTTTGATTGATCTAATTATAGCAACATTTGTAATAAAATAAATTGTCTATAAATATATGTAACTTAACTAAGAGTTGTAAGTTCTTCGTGGTTCATGTTACATTCATTTAATTACTACATGTGATATCAAAAAATATGTGTATATAGGGATTATATATGTGTATGTATATGTGCGTGTATATATATGTAAGTTTTTGATTATATGTATATATTTTTTGATATACATATGTATGTATATATATATTTATATGTATATGAAGTAATGGTTATATTTTTATATCATTCAATATTGTAGCTCTGATGAAGACTGCAGGACAGTCGAAATTGTCAGGAAAATAAAGAAATCATTAAAAAATATTTTGCATTAAAGTGTATATGAAGGGGTTATTGTAAGCAATATACACCTGGGTCTCATTTTATGTGGATTATTTAAATACGATTTTGAAGTTATGTGATTCATGTTTCTTCTTAATATTTTTTATATGGGTTTTCTTTTATGTGGTAAAGAAGTTCATATTTACTATATTTATTAGATATCAAGAAATTTAAATTATTAATAACTTATTTTGACTTGAAATACTTTTTTTTTCAAAAGTATAATGTTACATTAGCAGCTAACGTGAATATGATCTGAAGCTGTATTTAGAATCTTAGCTTCTACATAAATAACCTACTTATACTTATGAGTAAATAATAATAATAGATTTATACTTATGAGTATAAAAATATTGCAATAAATATTCAAAAATTTTAAACTTTGAAAACATACTTTGTTAGATATAACAGAAATAAATATTATTTTAGATTTTTAAAATAAATGATGAAGTTTTGTAAACTGAAAATAATCTTTCTACCGATAATGTATAATCTTTTTGTTTTGATTGCGATCTCATTTTTTTTAAATATAGAAACAAAATGTGAACATTTAAAATTTATTTCAGTAGTAAACACAAATATCTATCAATAAAGACAAATTTATTATTTTCTGATAAGTATTAATCATTTAATCATAGATTTTACATTGATGTGTGAGTCAAAGAAAAACATCAGAAAGTGCTGAAATCTGAGAGAGTCAAAGAAAAACATCAGAAAATGCTGAAATATGAGAGAGTCAAAGAAAAACATCAGAAAATGCTGAAATATGAGAGAGTTTGTTGCAATGAACAACCTCTTAAATTCCAATGAGAGCTAAATTAGTTATATGTTTGGACATCACGAGCTTTATAAACAATTAGTAAAATCATCATCTCAAAGGTTAATCATCGATTACATTGTCAAAAGAAAACCATTAACACAGCCCAAGACTGAAAGTGGTGCTAGTTATATTTCCATTTATGATGAATCATATTTCTTACCAGTTTACAAACAAACCGCACATCATCAAATAGCGATAATGATTAAAATACATATGAAAAAATGTAAAATTAAATACTGTAGTTAATAAAAAAAAGTAAAAAAAGTTTGTCTTGTATCAATTTTTTTCAAATATTTGATATTTTTTATTAGTCATTCTTTATTTCCTTATTTTTTAATGCGAATTTTAAAGTAATTTTTTCTTGTTGCTTTGCTTTCATGTGATTTCTGAAAATTACAGAACCTATCCCCTATTTTTCAAGGTAAGTTAAGTCTATTTTTATGCGATTTTTTTAATGCAGGTTTTCTGTGGAACCTATCTACCACATAAAATGAGATCCAGGTGTATATATCAATATATGAAGAAATGCAAAGAAAGTAAAAGAAGAAAAATAAGAATATACTTCTAAAAAAAATTAAAATCAAAATATATAATTGTTTTAATAATGTCTATTATATTTATATTACATAGATATTGATAAATATTCATTTAAATTATATGTATTTATGTAAATAGATGGATTTGAACTTAGGATTTTTCATTCTATTCATCCTTTATTCTATTTCAAGCAATCGATATACATGACCACATATATGCAAAAAAGTTAAATGATACCCAATGTATGTATTTCATATAGAACCAGCACTCATCAGTTGGGCCAGATTATAATCTCCCACATATATATACAATTCATGTTTGATTTATATTAATATAGTATAACGATCGAAATGTAAGTGAAGATCGAATCTAACCACAAACTATGATATCTGCTCTACAAGGCGCCATCTAGGCATTTAAACCTAGAAAAATTTATAGAGTAGGCAGATACGCACTGTTAAGATTCCACTTTACTTAAATATTCCGATTGTTAGCCCAAGTCACTAGCTCAGCGGAGACGCAGAGATAAAAATCTATATCTTAATTTATATCTTAAATATCAATAAATAAAAGCCACTGCCAGAAATTAACACATAAAAATATTTATTTACGCACATATAAAATAACATTTAAATTTTGAGGAATAAATTCAACATTTTAGATTTTTCTATTAATCTTTTAATTTTACATTTAACTAAGTTTCAATGAGTTTAATATTTTATTTAGATAGTCAAGTATGAATAGACTACATAGATCTGCATTTGAAAAGAAAATATTCTTCCCTGATTTAACCTTAGGCAACAAATTTCGCAATCAACTGGCGCCAATCCATCTGATACATTCATGTATTCAATGTAGCATGATACGACAACACAAAATACTATACTGTCAGGAAAGTACATCTGATCAGTAAGTAGATTAGAGAAGACATGGTCTCTCCACCAACAGGGATGTGACATCTGTTGGCGAGTAGAACAATAAACAAAAAACTCCATAGGAATGGACTGCGGTCTTCTGCCGACTTACAAACCCATCCATAGGCAAACAGAAGGTGTGTGGCGTATATATGCAATCCTGCCTGAAGCGGATCTCATACTACATCTACTAATTACACAAATATATCCAATCCATTGAGCCAATTCAACTACGAAACGAATCACCTAAGATTACCCTCCCTTAATATAACTTTACAAAACTATATAGCCATTCACGCCCGACTTAAATTTAACATTTAGATACATTCGCACAAATGAATTTTATAAAATTTGTTTTAAAATGTTGAGTATAGATCAGCTGCACAGATTCCATGGTCAAAAACATCCCAAATTAAACACAACCGATCAAAATACAAAGTCATCGATAAGCGTCACTTGCATAGGGAATATACAAATCCCATTAGCATTCATCGTAAGATGCTTGCAGTGATATCGTTGACATATATTCTAATCGAATGTGAAAACCACAACATTATCAACCACTAACGAATCTATGCAACGTCTATACCCAACCTTAAATTTCATCATTTAAAATTTAAACAACAAATAATTTATACAATAAGAGAAAAAAAAAATGGAAATGATTTTTATCAATCGGAAAACATATAAAATTAAACATTATTAATTTGATTTAAAAACTTACAAAAGTCAGATAAGAGTCCGTTTTTAACATTTAAGTTGGCTTGTTTATCAATTTATAAAACTTGACGAAAGTTCTTAATTGATTTTAATAACTGTTCATTTCATATAGCTTATGGTAGAAGAGTCCAGGTTCCTGTTTTTAATTCCCGCGACGCCTCCATTGGAAGATAATGTTCTGGAGATGGCAATAGCTGGTTCAAGGTATCACAGTCTTTTCCTTTTTCTTTTTTTAAATAGAGAGTGTGGTATGTGCGTCCTACCACAACTCTCAAACACACAACGCTGGAACTGTCCGAAAAAACTGTATTTCCCTTTTTATATTAATCCACACGGATTCAATCAACAAAACGTCACTAATCCATCACTTTCGTTAGGGTCTGAGCCAAGGCTTAGTGCTTCCATTGGTCAAGCTAAAATCTCTTTATTCTCTTATCTAATTTACTCTCTGACTTTTTAATTAGACAGCTTTTGGATAATTAATAAACAATCATTTCCATTTACAGATTACAGGAATTAATTAATACCTGTTTTTATTTTTACTTACGTTATTTCTTTTTTAAACCATTTTTATATTTAAATCTTTTTTTATAAAAAAAAAAATACATTCAAATACCTTTTTTTATTTATTAAAAAAAAAATATTTTTAAAGTTTAGCATCTGTGCGAATATATACGTTTAACAAACATTTTAATTTTAGCGTTTAGTTTTTTACTTTTATTTGCGAACTTTTAAGTTTTTATTTTAAATTAATGTAACGACATATTTATATATCGTTACAATAGCAATTCCTCAAACTTTAGTGGACAGGCTTCAATCTTCTCACCCTTTCAAATATTCAATCATCCATTTCATTGAAAAACCAATGATGGAATGCTCTAGGCCCTTTGTTAATATTATTTTAATTGAAGTATTTTTACACTATAATGATGATATAAATTGATACATAATTGTTAGTTTTAGAAGTTATCAAAAGGGAATTTAGCAAGCATTATACAAAAAATAATAAAAATCTAACAATTCAAATAATTTAATAAAACCATTAGATTAGCTGAATTTAAATAATTCTTATTTGATAAACATTCATTTTATTATACATAAAGTTTGCAAAATAAGCTCTTAACAAGCTTTGCAGAATTTCCCCAACCCCAGACCGGTTTCTGTAACTGGTGCCCTCAGTGAGGTGTTAGGATATTCAAGCATTAGATTAAAAATATCAGGACAGCCCCAGCACTTTATTTAATGTATAATTATTAAGTAGAAAATCTGAAATTTTCAGACATCTATATGCCTTCCAATTCAGCTATCTAACTTAAATAATTATATGGGTTTGAACTAAGCAGATACACGATATATTGAAAGCTTTAGCACTATAAAACTGCCAAAGCCTTAATAGCAAAAAATAAAATTACAAAAAAATCAAGTCAGATATCATATGACCTGATTTAATAAGCTTGTATTTCTTAAATTAGGTCATGTGACATCTGACCTGATTTTTTTTTTTGTAATTATATTCATTTTAATATTTATGTCAATTATTTATCACATAAAGTTTGAAATGAGACTTCAATTGTCTTTGCTTTGAATAATGAAGGTTCAATATTATATAAATTTAGATACAATTGAAACAAAGTATATACCATGATTTTGCAATAATATATTCACACAGGTGGCATTACTATCTTGTGCTTGAACAGTATGATGTAGCTAGAATTATATGAAAAGGAGTTGCAGTAGCAGGGTTAACATATGGTAATGATGCATTATATGTTAAGGAAGTAGGAAGACATGCATTGGATGCAGATGTATGGACAGCAAGGGAGGCAATTCAAGGAGAAATGATGTGGTCAAGTTTTCATATGAGAGATGCAAAAATTAAAATGAAAATGTTTGGTAGATTGCATTTTATGAATAATAAAAGAATAGCCAAAATAGTATTTAATTGGGTTATGAGTAAAGGGTAGGTAACAAGATGGGTGAGAAAGGGAATGTGATATGCAAAAGATTTGGATAAAGAATTTATATCAGTATATTTGTACAAAAGATGGGATGATTGTGTTAAGAGGATTGTTGAGTGTTATAGTATGAAGAAATGGGATAAAAGAATATATTTATTAATAAAGAATAGGGAGTTAGAGAGATGGAGAAATAGTATGGAGAGTAAAAAGAGTTTAAATATATACAGAAATAAACAGAATAATAGGTGTGAGTTAATATATGTTAATAGTAAGGAAAGTAGTTTATTGTTTAAGGCTCGAACGGGATCTTTAGCTACAAAAGAATATACATGTAAATGGAAAAATATGGGTGATTTGTTTTGTAAATTATGTAAGGAAGAAATAGAAAATATTAAGCATTTGTTAATTGAATGTAAATGCTTGAAAGCAGAAAGGGTACATATAATGAAGTTATGAAAGAATAAATATGAAAAAAGTGATTATACAGAAAGTGAATTATTGGTTTTTATGCTAGGTTTGGAAAAAAGATAAGGGGGATTTAGATATAAAAGCTATAGAGTTGGCAAAGATTATGTCATGGAAATGGGATAGAGCAGAATATAGGAAAATTTAAAGTTGGGGAATGGAAAATAAAGTGGCTAACAGGTTTATCTGGGTATAATTGCCGAGATATTCGTGACTTCGTTTAAGGAAAAGCCACAATACATCACATCACATCAGTACAAATAAATGGTGCCTTTCTCGGGCTGTTGTTGAATATGCTGGTATTTATTTCTACTACGCTTATTCAAATAGAATCTGACCACAAATAGGTTAGATGGTAATCATGTTACCATTCCAGAAGCAGGTTTATAGAAAATATCTTCAAACTATATTTATATTGGATAGGTCACAATGATGTTTTGGATATAACAGTTGAAGATTCTTCTAAAAACTTTCAATATCTTCAAGATTATGGTGATGACAAAAATTGTTTAAAATTGAAAAGTGTTCAAGCCATTCAGCTTCACAAAGGCTTTTCTGATGAAATGGCATTTGAAGCAAAAAAGAGACTGAAGATAAACAAGAAAGATGCTAGGCATAATTACAAATACTGCGATTGCTTGCTGCAAATGAGTCTAACAAGGAAATGTTTCAAAATTTTTGGCTGGATCTTAAAAAGTGTTTGAATATTCCATATAAAAAGCAGGAATTTTATTTGGCTAAATGATCACAAAAATCTATTTATATAAGACGTTCTGTTCATTATTCTGACGTGATTAATAGGTGTTTCAAATTCAAGCTTACCTTGTAGTTGAAAAAATAAGTCAGTAGGTTTTATATTAGATATCAGTGAATGATATTAAAAATTAAATCTGCATTAGCTGCTATATAAATTAATTCCTCTTTTATTACAAATATTTTAAATGCAGCTGTTAATAGTATATGATTGTATTTGTGTGTGTTTGTGTACGTCTGCTAAAATATTTTTACCCAAGAATGTTTGTGCCTTGAATTTTTTTTTTGCCAGAATGTTTCTATTTAAAGAACTGATTAAGAAATCTTGAAATACATGTCCATAATCTGCTTTTCTTCTACCAATTACTAACCACTTGTGTCAGATATACTAATGATGTTTTGTTTAGGGAGTCCTTTTAGAAAAATTCTATGGAGGAAAAAATAAAGAAATTACAAAGATGTGCATATAATATTAATTACGGGTATTTATTTATTGTAATATAATATTTTTTCTACAGTACAGGTTTTTTCATATCTGCACTCCAATATGTAATATATTATAACGATCCAAAAGAAAGTGAAGATCGAATCTTATCGTAATCTGCACTACAAGGGCACCATCTAGGCATTTGAACCTAGAAAAATGTATAAAGTAGGCAGATACGCTGTTAAGATCCCACTTTATTTTATATTTAGATTGTTAGCCCATTGTCACTAGCTCAGTGGAGATGCAGAGATAATAATCTATATCTTTATAAAAAAATAAAAGCCACTGCCAGTAATTAACACACAAACAATATTTATTTACGCTCATATATAATAATTTTAAATTTGAGGAATAACATTTATTTTTTAGATTTTTATATTAATTTTTAATTTAAATTATTATTTTAAGATTGTTGAGTATGAATGAATTTAATATTTTTATTAAGATCGTCGAGTATGATAGACTACATAGATCTGCATTTGAAAAGAAAATATTCTATCCCTTATTTAACCTTAGGCCAAAAGTTCGCAGTCAAACCGGTGTCAATCCATCTGATACATTAATGTATTCAATGTAGCATGAAAATACAACAGCACTAAATATACTATATTGTCAGGAATGTACATCTGAACAGTATAGTTAGAGAAGACATTGACTCTCAACCAAACAGGAATGCTATATCTGTTGACGAGTAGAACAATAAACAAAAAACTCCATAGGAATGGACTGCAGTCCTTTTTGCTGACTTACAATTCCATCCATAGGCAAAAGGGTTTGTGCAGTGTATATATGCAATCCTGCCCGTAGCGGATCTCATGCTACATATACTAATTACATCAATATATCTAATCCATTGACCCAATTTAACTATGAAACAAATAACCTAAGATTACCCTCCCTTAAACCATATATAACTTTACAAGTCAATATAGCCATTCACGCCAGACTTAAATTTAACATTTATATACGTTCACACAGATGAATTTTATAAAATTTGTTTTGTAATGTTGAGTATAGATCGGCTGCATAGATTCCACGGTCAAAAACATTTCAAAATAAACATAACCGATCAAAATACAAAGTCATTGATAACGTCAATTGCAAAGGGGATACAAGAAACTCAATGGCATTCATCATAAGATGCCGCATTGACATCGATGACTTATATATTCTAATCGAATATGGAAACCACAACATAATTAACTGCTAACAAATCCATGCAACGTCTATACCCAACTTAAATTTCATGCATTTAAATAATTTATACCAATAAATATTAATAGAAAAATAAAAAAAAATGGAAATGATTTTTTTTTTAGCAAAACTCAAATATATATAATTTAAACATTAATTGTCAATTTGAAAATCAGATAAGAGTTCATTTTTAAATTTAGGTTAGCTGAATCTTAAAAGTTCGAATGAAAGTTCTTAATTATTTTTAAATTTTTAAATTGTTCAGTTCAATAGCTTACAGAAGAAGAGTCATGGTTCTTGGTGTCGATTCCCACAATGTCCCCATTGGAAGACCCATCTGATGTTATGGAGGCGATCTTAGCTGGTTTCATTTCAGAATCACAGTCATTTCATTTTTTTTTTAAAATAGAGAGTGTGATATGTGCGTCCTATAACAACACTCAAAAGCAATCAAGCTGGAACTGTCTGGAACTCAATATTTCTCTTTTTATAGTATCCGCACAGATTCAACCAACAAAATGTCACTAATCCATCATTTTCATTAGGATCTGGGCTGAGGCTTGGTGCTTCCATTGGTCAAGCTAATTCTTTTTATTCTCTTATCTTATCCTCTGACATTTTAATTACAGTATATAAGAGCCCTGAGGGCTAGTTTGCTTTTCAATTACTTTATAAAACAATCATTTCCATTTACAAAAATATTTCATCTTTAAATCTTGTACTTTTTTATAACAAAGTACGTTCAAATACTTTTATTTATTAAAAAAGAATATTTTTAAAGTTTTGCATCTGTGTGAATATATACGTTTAACAACTCTTTAATTTTTTTTTAGCTTTTAGATTTTTAATAAATTTATTTTTCTTTGCGAACTTAGTTTTTATTTTAAATTAATGTAACGGCATATTTATATATCGTTACAATATAGGGGTTTGAACTCAGACTTTCACATGACCCTCAACTATCCATGCTATCTCAAACTGCTGACACATTTGATCACACACATGTCGAAAAGATAAATAATCACCAATATATGTATTTCGTGTTAAACCAGCACTCATCAGTTGGTCCAGATTATCATCTCCACACATATGTACAATCAATGCTTAGCCTATACTGATGAAGATATTATTACCATGTTTATATTCTTTAAAAAAAAATAACGAAAAAGAAATACAATTTTACATGCATAAAAAAAATGCATAAATTGAAAAAAAAAATCTAATAATAAAATGGGATAATGTTGGACTTTATGAAGTTAGAAAAAAAGATGAAGAGAAAATTGATTTGAAATAGATGTGTACTTTATTACAAAGGCTCAAATAATGAAAGCACAAGTGAAGTGGATTTTATTATATATAATTAATGGAAAAACAATAGTGTGAAGATTAATGGTAAATCAAACAGAGTGGTAACATTAGTTATTCAACTTAATAATATTAGTTATTCAATTTACTGGGCCATATTAAATGCAGATAATTGAGATTTATGAGTTCTCATTGTGATGAAGAAGTAAATTTTATATGAATATATAAAATGCTTTTAAGATTTGAAATACCAGGCACTCTTAAACCTCGATCCTAATTGTAAATATAGGGAGTTGAACTCAGAATTTCAAGCCCTTTAACTATTCACACTATTTCATACCACTGATACACATAACCACATACATGCAGAAAAGATAAATAATCACCAATATATGTATTTTATGCTAAACCAGCACTCATCAGTTGGTCCAGATTATCATTTCTCATACATATATATAATCAGTGCTCAGTCTATATTAAGATAGAAAATCCTTACACTTTAATGGATAGGCAATAATGGACAACAATATTGGCATCAGCATGGTATTTGGGAATTCTATCATCAGATTTTCAATGGTATGGATGGCTGAAGAGTTGGAGGTTGGAGTAGAGTTGGAGTTTCTAGAAAAATAAAAACTATATATTGTGAATTATTTTTTTGGAAAAAATGTTAAATGGAAATGGACATCAAAGTTTCCAAATGAAAGTATAGAAGTATTGGATTATGTTTTGATTAATGTATCTTGTAATAATATGGAAAATGGGATAATCATGGGGAGATGGGAAATCATCATCATCCCCATTTAACATAAATAATTATCAAAGATAAACTGAATAAATAAAGAAAATGAGCATAATTATCAATACTGAACAAAAGTATAAGTAACTATGACAATAATTATAAGTTATAAGCACATCCTCATCAATTCTCTGGTCATAGAATACCATGAGTGTACATGCTAACTATAAACTCAATTTTCTTTTAAAAAATAAAATGCAGTGATTGGACTTTTAAGGTGATACTTTAGCACCATCCAGAGAACTATGTGGATGTTCTCACCCACAAACATAAAATTGTAAAGATCTTTAAAGGTTGATAAACAGAGCAAAACTCTCCATACAGTACTGCCACCTGTGCTAAACAGAGTAATCAATGGATGCCAGAAGGCTTGTGCATAAAATCCCTATCTAATACCTACGCATCCAATATCCCCAGACTAGTTTCTGGCTTGTGGCCTTCGTCAGTGAGGAGCTTTGGATCTGAGAGCACTGCACAAGCCTTCTGGCATCCATTGGTTACTCTGTTTAGCACAGGTGGCAATACTGTATGGAGAGTTTTGCTCTGTTTATCAACAATTAATGTGCTAGTATAGGAAATGTGATCATGTGATGCTTAATGGTTTAACACCAATCCTGCCTAATAGGATAGTGGTGGCTATGGTTGTAAAAGAGCCAAAGACACCAAAATGTATGGGTGCTGAACTGAGTTCAGACCCATATGACTATATAAGCTATTGAGCTTAGATTGAAAATATTTTTTGTGTTTTCAATTTCATTCTCATAGTTTTGTAGTTGAGTAGAGATAAAAGGTGGTTGCTAGAGGGTTGCATTAGATCCTAAGATCTATATGCAGTGCTCTCAGATCCAAAGCTCATCACTGACGAAGGCCACAAGCCAGAAACTAGTCTGGGGATATTGGATGAGTAGGTATTAGATAGGGATTTTATGCACAAGCCTTCTGGCATCCATTGATTACTCTGTTTAGCACAGGTGGCAATATTATATGGAGAGTTTTGCTCTGTTTATCAACAATTAATGTGCTAGTATAGGAAATGTGATCATGTGATCTTTAAAGGTGTTGCTACAACGTTCTTTTGTTTCTAATTTTTGTCTTCTAACTTTAAGAGACTTTTTCCCAAATTTATTTCCATTGGTTAATTGCTTTAATTTTATTTAAAATCATCTATTCTTCATCAATACAACTGATGTTAATACCATATTTTCTTATAGGCAGTAAGTAGAAATTAACTTTCTTTCACTGCAAAATTAATGATTGAGTTATGTTATTCTCGATATATAAAACATTCTACTCACCATTCAATATCTCCCATCAGTCTAATATTTATCATTCATGAAATAAATATCAGCATGGATGATCTTTATATAACTGGCAGTAATAATATATTTGTACTTCTTTGCATATAAGTGAATCAGCATATGTATAAAATCATAGAACGATAATCTTTCAGTTTTCTGGATAGTACTGAAATCTCTCAGTAAGTTGACCTATTATAATCATGTTCATGATATAGAGTAGTATATTGATTTATTGACATTTTTGGAAAAGGTATATATCTAGTAAATGTTGGCAATCAGTCGGCCCATTCGGTATCTATAGTTTGATAGATTTCAGGCAGGCAAGTCATCTAGTACATGCATATGGCTATAAATCCCACAAAATTTGTCCTTTCTTCCCTGTGAATTCAAATTTGACTACCATAAAACTAGCAGCTGGCTCATACTCTACATCTGTCTTTCTTTTATAACTTAATAATGTCCTTCAAACCCACTTTTTATAATGTATAATGGAATTTGAAAACACAATAAAGTGTTTTATCTTGATCAAAAAAAGAAAAAACTAGATAATAACTCTTTTCAATTCACATTAATGAAAAGCAATTTTTATCTAAAAAATCACACAAAATCATCTTGTAGAATTTAAAATCAAAGGATATTGTATTAATTTTCATTTATCCAAATCGTTTTGGTTTTAAAAAAAGTCTTGCTTAATTCAATTAAAAATAGATAAAATATTATAATTGTTATTTATCAAAATCAGAATTAAATAAAACATTAAATAGATCCTCTTTTAATGCTTAATTTAAAATACAATAATTTCTAATAATTTTAAATATGAAAATTATTATTGTATCATTAATCTGTTATTCCAGTGTACATATTTTAACTAAATGTCTACAAGAAATTTTGTTTGTGTTCATTTCTACTTTTTCTTTCAACTTTATATATATATATGCATGCACACATTACTATATTGCACACCATGAGACCTTTTTATATAAACATGTATACATATGTAATAATATTATAATTCGATGTCTGTATTTTTTCATATCAACATACATAATCTTATCATTGAATATTTATAAATACAGTAATTAGATATATGTAAAGTATAACTTTAAAAATTTTACCGACTTAGTAGTGCTTTCGACTATCCTAGTCTTTGTCAACTAACACTTTAAAAGGTTAACCTTCCCACAATTCCGTGATCTTAATTAACAAGCAGTTGTATTTGTATATTAACATAGCTTCCTTTATTTTCCTTTTGTTATTTTTTTTTTTTAATTTGCAATATTTTTACATAATATAAAAAAATATTGCAAATTGAAAAAAAAAATAACAAAAGGAAAATAAAAGAAGCTATGTTAATATATAAATACAAACACGACTTAATTAACAGACAGGCAGCAAAGATTAAATTCACGGAATTGTGGGAAGGTTAGCCTTTCAACGTATTAGTTGACAAAGACTATGAGGATAGGATAGTCAAAAATGCTCCTAAGTGGATAAAATTTTTAAATTTATACTTTACATATATCTAATTACTGTATTTATAAATATTCAATTATAAGATTATATATATATTTCAAGATTGCAATGATCTTAGCAGATTACCATGTAAGATGTGCGTTAATATAAAACTAGAAAGATAAAAACTATTAAGAAAGAAAGGATTAATAGTTGATATTCCTAATCTTTAGCAACATTCCAATGAATTTAAATTACAATTTGTAAATCGATTATAAAATATTAACTGAAAATGATTCAGTCATTACTAAAGTGAATAAAGAAAATTGATACCACATTAAGAACTGCAAGAGAGCTGATTGAAAAAAGCAGCAATTTATCAGTAAATTTTCTATTAATATAAGACTGTGTATGAAAAAGGAATGTAAATTTTTAAAAAAAGGTCTATTAAAAAGAATTAAATATTTAGAGTTTTGTAAAATAGTACAAAAAATAATTAATAATGATATGTCAAGCGTTCATGGCCCAATGGTCAGCACAGCTGCCTTACAAGCAGTTGTCCCAGGTTTGCTTCCCGGCCGGCCGATGCTTTAACACATGAAAAAAAAAAATGATATAAAAAAATATAATTGTGAATTGGAAAGGTTTAAAAGAAAAAATAAAACCCTCAAAAGTGTAAAATAACATCTTAATACTTAAATGAAAGTTGTTTGGGCAATAAAAAGAACAATTGAGCTATTATTAAAAAGAGAGATGATATCATGAAATATTTCCAAGAATTCTTTAAAGAATTATAAAGAACAAGGAAATAAAGTAACTCTACAGTTATTATATCTTCTGAATTGCCTGGAATTTTGTATGAAGTTATGTTAAGAGTGTGTGATTTTCCTTTAAGAAAACCGTCATAGAAATTAAAGACGTGTAAGGTCTTAATGTTTCCAGACTTTTCTGCATCTTTTATAGCTCTAACTTTTCCCAGTTTATTTTCCCTGTTTAGTTATAATGTGACTCAGAAATTTGATTTCTGGGATAATCCATACTTTCTTTGCAGTATTCAACTTGCTATCAACTTGATTTAATTTTGAACAGACTTCCATAATGTGCATTTTTAGTTCATGCTCTATCTGGGTAGTTATGTTGTCCAAATATGAGATAACTCCTTTTATGCTGTTGAACAAAGCATCTGTTTTAACTTGGAAGATAATTTAAACAACTGTGATCTCATATGGTAGATAATTGTTCTTACAAAGTTCTATGTAAATGCTAACAGTTAACAATTCTTCTATCTTCTTCATGACAGATATCTTATAGAAGGTGAATCTTAAATCAATCTTTGTGTAAATTGTTTTCTGAGACTACTCATGCAGGATGTGCTTCTTTGTTAATATAATAGCCCCATCTAGCTTAAATTATCATTACCACTGGAGAAGCCAACAATGAGTCTTCTATTGATGACAACATATTTTTGAAACCATATCTATAATCATTTCAACTTTGGTTTCAATGCATATGGTATCTTACATGGTTTAAATACAATGGGCTGGGCATTCCTCAGTAATTCTATGTCCTCTAAATCCTGATTTAAATAGCTGGGGAAACTTGTTTCTAACTTAAGCTTCCAGTTGGATTTTCTTAATTATCTTAACTCATATTGCTACTGATTGAAACCAGTTTCTGTCTAAACAAGGGCTTATATTCCTCTTCACTATAAATAAAGGTCACAATTTAATTCTGGCATTGAATTTTAATGGTATCATCACTTTACCATGTATATCTATTTTGTTACATTTACATCTATGGTTAGTACACTTTTTCCAACTACCATTTGCTTTTATTACTAATAATATTTCAATCATTTAGTGATAATAATGATAATCCTACACCACTATAAACTTCCATATTCATTTTCCTTTATCAGATGATCATGTCTAACATTTTCTGATGACATCTTTTTTTTTCTCGCTCCATCTCCCACTGATTTAAAGATCCGGTTTGGTTTAGCTTTTGAACTATTGTCTTTTTGATAACAGATACAAGTTAAATGTGCTTTCACCTTACATGAATGACACTTTTCAGTTTTAAATCCGTGAAAAATTTTAATGCAATCATTCACATCATACCAATAATATATCGGGTTATTCTTTGCTGGCTTTGAAATTGCACTAACTGCTTGTTCTTTATTTATAAAAGTTATTCTAAATGCTTGAAGAAGCTTGAAATGCTGATACCTTGTCTAATATAGTCTCTTATCCAATACTTTTTGCAATTGTAAAATGTATGCGTCAGGTCTGGTTCACTTAATAATTTTTTTCTAAAACTATGATCAACATTCTGGACAACAGTTGGTCAAACAATATGTCTTTCAGCTCAGTGGAAAATTTACAATCCTTAGCAAATATTCACAGTGCTAAATTATAATCATGTTACACTCACAAGATGACTGTTTACTTGTTGAAAATATAGGCCACCATTTGGGCATTACTGGCTGAAAATATACATTTAGGTTCTCGATTTAGTTTTGATATGGAATATCTTCAGAATGTTTAGTATCACAAAGTTGTTTAGCTATTTATTAAATGGCACTGCACACAAAAAAATAAGAGATCAGACACTTTAACATTGTCATCCTCAACTTTATTTATAGACACGTAATGCTCAATATTTTTGACATACATATTCTATGTCACCATTGAGTTATTTACATCAAATTCACAAATATTAAGACCCATCAATGTCATCATTAATGTTTTCACCATTCTGCTGTTTTCCTGCAATTAGGTTCTACTGATGACTAACTCTACTCTGCTGTGTACACAGATTATATTCAACAACACCAGCCAGAAAGCATTAAAATTAACATCAAATAATATTAGACATAACTGTAATATTTAACAACAAGTTTATTTACTGGTACTGAGGTAAGAAAAATAATTATATATGTAAGTAATAGTAAAGTTTACTTTACTTTAGAAAAGTAATTAATAATCATTTAAAGTTTATAAATAAATTATCCTCACACACTGTCCATATATAAAGATGGAATATATCTTAGTCCATATATTTTGAATTTCCAGTTAACTCTTATTCTTTCAAATATTTATTAAACAAGTACAATACTTACAGTGACAATTTATGTATACATGGTAAATTGAAAAGGAAAGCTAGAATTACAAACATAAAGAAGAATTACATGATTATAAATAAATATAAGATAGTATTATTCTGGGCAAGAGGTAAACCTGAATACCTGGTCTACTGTTAACACACAAATAGGCCAATTAAGCTCACTCAACTCACCAAGACAAACTACCTCACACTACCAAGAGTCACTTAGTCAATCTAGAGTTTGATCAGATCACCATTGAAAAAATCACTACAACTATGAAGGCTTGGGTATTTATGCTAAATCTGATGTGTTCAGTTAAATATTATCCATTTTGATAACATAAGGATCTGAACTTCAGATTATTAACAAAATCACTTTCAGCAATATTTTAGACAGAAGAAACAAAGTGTTTTACCAGCAATCATTCCTTCAGTGCAATCAGAGTCCATGTTTCCTCAAATAATACTTTTGGAGCTAGGAGTTATGTCACGATTTTTAAATTTTATATGTTTATTCAGAAAGAATTCTCTCTCATGAATTGCACCGGGATTGAAAACCATTTTACAACGAGTAGACCAGAATGCATAGTTCACACACACAATAAGATAATTATTCAGACTAAGGATGTCTTAACAGCAATTTTAATCAGTCTTTAACTTAGGCTGCCCATTTCCACTTATCAGTGCATTTAAAAATATCCACGTGACTTTGACTTATTCCAATACATTTTCCCTCTGAGCAACATCTTTGTTAGTAGACTTGCAATCTATTGATGGTTATCAGTTCATTGTCCATAATAAAGATCATTTGCTATTCACTTTTACTTCATGTTAATTTTCTAGAATGGTATATAAACTTAAGAAATATTGTACTGTCCACATAACAATTACAACTTTTAAAATAAACTTTATTTACAATAATATATATATATATATTGAAAACCACTAACCTATAGACAATGATTCCATATAGAAATATCACATTTAACAAATCTTGCATAGTAGGATGGGTTAGAGTGTTATCTTAAAAATTCGATATTTAAGGGTCTGGGTTCGATTCCCATGCTAATACTATCACTGGTCAGCCAGAAACACCTGAAGAAGAGAGAAAATAATGGCACATGAAATGTTGTGCATATACTAACCTGTGCGCTACTACTAACAGTTGGCTGTAATTGGAAAATTTAAATAAAGTTATTTTTTTTCTAAAGACATTCAATACTTAATATTAGATAAAGGGGACTCTTTGATTTCTCTTGGAGGCCTTAAAAAAACCGAGCAGGCAATTTCCTAATGTCCATTCCATATGTTCTTGTTGTTTCAGCTGTTATTACTATGTGATTATTTATATAGAATACAAACAGGGATGGGCTGCTCACCAACATGCATTAGCCAGCATGGTGAGTTTATTGGCTTTTTATATCTGGGTTTAAGATCAGGAAACACTGTGGTCTTTCTTTTCAGTTGCATGATAAGGTGAAAGAATGTATGTGTAAATGATAAATATTTTCCCAATAGCTATAAATAGTCATGACAAACAAAAATAAATCATGACCCTTATTACCAGGAAATGATAAAGTTCCAACTAAGGCAGTGGTGGGTGGCCAAAGGCAGAGGGTACTAAAAATCCCCAGGCCATTTGATGATGACTTTTTAGTTAGATATTTAAAACTGCAGATCACTTCAAGATTGCAAGAATTAGGAGAACTGTCTTATATTAAATGAGACATTATTAGACTTTGGGAAATTAGAAGAAAAGGTGAAGAGACAATTGATCTAAAAAGTGGATGTGTACTCTACTATAAAGGCACAAAGAATGGAAATACAAGTGGAGTGGGGTTCATTGTAAATAAAAAGAGAAAGAACAACATTGTGGAGAGTGATGGTATATCATACAGAGTGGCAAGATTTGTCATACAACTTAATAGCAGATACCAAAAGTAGATAATTCAGGTTTATGGCCCAACAAGTTCTCATAGTTATGAAATAGAAGATTTTTATATGGATGTACAAAAAGCTTTTGAAAAGAGTAAACAAGATTTTCAAATTGTTATGGGAGACTTTAATGCTGGAATTGGTAAACAAATGAAAGTGTTGTAGGTGATTTTGGTTATGGTAATGGAAATGAGAGAGGACATAGACTTGTGGAGTTTGCAGAAAAAGAAAAACTTTATATTATGAATTCTTTTTTTGAGAAAAATGTTAAACAGAAATGGACATGGAAGCATCCAAATGAAGATACCACAAAATTGGATTATATTTTGACTAACAGAAAATACATATTTCAAGACTGTAATGTTCTTAATAAGTTTAACACAGGAAGTGTTCATCGATTAGTAAGATGTAAGATATATGTTAGTGCAAAACTAGAGAGACAAAAATTATTAAGAAAAACAATATTTACAGTTGATATTCTAATCCTCAGAAACATTCTAATGAATTTAAATTAGAACATACAAATTGGTTTCAAGTATTAGTAGATTTTGAACATGATTCAAATTTATGCACTTTTAAAAACTGCAACAAAGATAGCTAGCTGGTAGAAATAACCAGCAATTGACCAATAAAATTTCTACTTAGACTAGAGAATTTATGAAGAAAAGAGGGAATATGAAAATATACAAAAATGTTGCATTAAAAAGGATTGAATACCTCGAATTTTGTAAAATGGTGTGGAAAAGAATTGAAAATAATATAAGAAAGTATAACTATGAACTAGCAAGGAAAGCTGTAGAAGAGAATAATAGTCTCAAGAATGTAAAACAACATTTTGGTATTTGTAAGAAATTTATATCTGCAATAAGAAAAAAAGATAGGATTATTACTAAAAAGAGAGATGTCATCATGAAATGGATAGAAGACTTCTATCAAGAATTATATAGTAATAAAGAAGAAGTACCTCCTATATCTATTATATCTTCCAAATTGCCCAGAATTTTAAATGAAGAAGTGAGACATGCAATTAAATTTATAAAGTAAGGAAAGGCTCCAGGTAATGATGGAATTATAATTGATATATTAAAAGAAGCAGGTGAAGAAATAGAATTTTTTTAGCAAAAGTTATATATCAAATGCCTAAATGATAAAGATGTACCAGATGATTGGAAGAATGCAGTATTAATATTAATATTTAAAAAAGGTGATAAAGAAAATATTAGAAATTACAGACCTATCAGCCTTTTATCAGTTTTATACAAAATTTTTACCACGATAATTACAACTCGTCTACAGAGGACATTGGATTTCCACCAATCAAGAGAACAAGCTGAATTTAAAAGTGGTTTTAGTACAGTAGATCATATCCACGTATTGAGAGAAGTTATAGAAGGGATAAATGAATATGAGTTGCCAATATGCTTTGGATTTGTAGATTATGAAAAGGCATTTGATTCTATAAACATTTCTTCAGTGATTAAAGCATTGGATCATCAAGGTATAGTTTCAGGATATTGTCATATTTTAAAGAATATTTATAAAAACACAACAGCAACAATTAGATTACATAATGATACTGGGAAAGTCAACATTCAGAAAGGTGTGAGACAAGGTGACTTCATATCTCCAAAACTTTTTACAGCAGTACTGCAAGAAGTATTTTGTGGATTAAAATAGGAAGCTAAAGGAGTGAAAGTAAATGGAGATTATTTAAGTCATTTAGATTTTACAGATGATGTAGTTGTTTGTGCAAATAATGCTTTAGAGCTGAGGAAATGTTGCAGGAGTTATCAGATGAAAATAGGAAAGTAAGACTTAAAGATAAATGTTAAAATGATTAAAGTAATGTTCAATGGATTTTCTCAAAATATGAAAATAAAGATTGAATATGATGAATTAGAAGAAGTTAACCGCTACAGATACCTTGGCCAGATTATTAATACAGATGGAAACATAATGGATAAAATCAATCATAGAATTAAAATCAGTTGGAGTGCTTTTGGTAGAAATAACTTGATACTAAAGAAAATATGCCTATGTGTTTGAAAAGGGATGTTTTTTAATAAATCTGTTTTACCAGTTCTTACTTATGGATCTTAGACTTGGACACTTAATAGAAGAGCAATACAGAGACTTCAGACCACTCAAAGAAGTATGGAGAGATGCATGTTAGGAGTAACAAGAAGAGATTGAAAATGCAATATATGGGTAAGAGAACAAACAAATGTTACTGATCTCATTGAAAAAACTAAAAGACTGAAGTGGAGTTGGGCTGGACATATTGCTAGAAGAGATGATAGTAGATGGACAATTGAAGTCTTAAACTGGATTCCAAGAGATTGTAAAAGATCCAGAAAGAGACTACATGTGAGATGGATGGATGAAGTAAGAAAGTGTGCAAGGGTGACGTGGATAAGAGAAGCTAAAGATCGGAGAAATGGACTGAACTTGAAGAGACCTTCATCCTGCCGTGGATTGATAATGGTTGATGATGATGAAAATACCATCATCACAAACCTTCAAAAAACAGCTATACAATAGTTACTATATTCTATCTTCTTTGTTTATTTAAATACCACCTGTAAAATAATTATGAATCATCTTTAAGTAACTTATATTTACACACAAATTTCTATTTACCGCTTCCCCAATTAATAAAATTTGTGATACAGTTTTAGTTTCTCTGTAAGAGAACGAATGGAAATACAGTATTCTAAGCCTTTTTATAATTAAAACCTTAAGCAGAAGTAAAGATTTGCAGTCTAATCAGCCTGATTAAAAGTCCAAGATTATGCATGAAAACGTAATTTAATTGTTATACTTTAAAAAAGATTTAAAATTGTTGAACGTGCGATTATTTTAATTTATTCCATAATGTTTTAGTATTTATTTCTTTTTAATTTATAAAATAATGTTGATTAATAATTTGCTTTATTTTGATTAGAGTAATTCTAAGTTCTTAAATATAATCTTTTTATTTTTTGGATCTTTGTTAGCGATTAATCGTAAGTTCAAAAAATATATATTTTAATTTCTTTAATCATAGCGTTTTTTTATTAACTTTGAAACAATGCGAGTTTTAAAATTTAGGATTACTTTAATATATTCTTACAAAAGTAAGACTATCGGGAGTATATATGTGTCACGTGACGATTATAATTTTTTGGCATATGCAATGAGTATTACACTCTTCTCTGATCCTTTACATATCTGTTCAAAACATATATTCAACTTTCCAAAATTCAAATTTATGAATATTTATTTTAAATATGTTAGATTTGATACGACAAGATCGTTAGATAAGAATAAGCTCACTAAAATCATCTTATCTTACCAATAATGATATAATGTAATTAGCAAAAAAATATTAATTTTACTATAAAAAAATTTTTTTTTCTTCTAAGTGGTGAAAATCAGGGTATAATATATTTTATTAATAGCTTATAAACAAGGCAAAACTCTTCATACAGTAGTGACACCCTGTGCCAACCAGAGTAATCAATGGATACTAGAAGGCTTGTGCGTAAAATCCCTATCTAATGCCTACTCATCCAATATCCCTAGATTAGTTTCTGACTTGTGGCCTTCATCAGTGAGGAGCTTTGGATCTGAGAGCACTGCACCTAGATCTATATAAGCTATTGAGCTTAGATTGGAAATATTTTTGTTTTCAATTTTATTCTCATAGTTTTATAGTTAAGTAGAGATAAAAGGTGCTTGCTGGAGGGTTGCATTAGATCCTAAGATCTAGATGCAGTGCTCTCAGATCCAAAGCTCCTCACTGATGAAGGCCACAAGCCAGAAACTAGTCTGGGGATATTGGATGAGTAGGCATTAGATAGGAATTTTATGCACAAGCCTTCTGGCATCCATTGATTACTCTGGTTGGCACAGGGTGGCACTACTGTATGGAGAGTTTTGCCTTGTTTATAAACAATTATGTGCTAGTATAAGAGATGGAGATCATGTGATTTTATTAATAGCATAAATTTAACAGGTGACTTATTTTAAAAATTACATATTACACTGTTTGAATAATACTATTTTTAAAAATCTGCACCAATCTTAGTATGATTTTTCTTTCTAGTAGAGAATCATCAAATCACAGAGAATAAATATTTATTTTTGATTCAGATTTAATGATTATTTATTAAAATCTTTCTTAATCCTTCATAATCAGCTAAGAAAATAAATACATATTAAAACTTCATTATTATTATTTATTTAGACCGTCTGTTATCAAAGAATACAAATAAGTTCACTTATAGTTTCAAAAAGGACTTTATTATTGATAAAAAAAATTACATTTACTCTTCTGAGTCATGCTGCACATATATATTTACATTGTTAGTAAAAGGATATAAAAAGATTACATACATATAGAACACAGGAAGGAGGCAATAATTGGCCAGTGTTTTGTTTTTTTAATCCAAATTAACTTTATTAGAGAAGGCTCTGGGTGTGAATTAGGTAGTATATTTGGAACATTGGTTTATTGGTGTTTTCTTGTTCAAGGAGATCAATTGCTTTAATAGCATGCTCTCTATTTCCTATGATCTTTGATCAGTTCATTCTATGAGTGATTATAGGGATGTTTGGATGTTGTGGATTTTGAACAGACTCCAAGTATTCTCATGAAGGAATTTTGTTGATAAAATTTCATCTTCTTTTTAATCTTCTTTAGAGTACTGATGAATATTGCCTGTGCAGTCAGTGGTGGAATATTGAAGGTGATCTTGCATCTAGTTATCCACAGTGAGTATGTAATAAAAGTTGATATTCTTATGTGAAGGAAGTTTTGGTCCTTCATGCAATCCTTAATAGATAGAATCCTATAATGGTCCATTGAGGTATTTTGGGCTATCATTAACCTTACTGATGTCAAGGTTGTACAGGATAAAATTGTATGCTCAAATGTTTTTTCCTGTCTGTTACAGACAGGACAGGAAGGTTCTATGTTTTTTTTTAAATCTTCTGTAATGAAGAAAATAGTTTGTTGGAATTGAATTTAAGTTAGCCTTAATTAAAAAATCTAAGAACTTTGGCTCCATCAATAAGAACTTGAATAGTGTAGTGATTTTGTTATTTGTTACTCACTAAGTTCACTTTTAGATTATATTTGACTCTGGCAGTGGATAGGTTTGAAAACTATTGCTTTTTGTCTCTTTTATAATGACAGTCTCAATTGAAATGCATGCCTCTTTTTTGTATTATTTATAATATTTTTTACGGGTATCAATCTGTTATATTTTCATGTTTTTTTTCTTTTAATCAGTGACGTTTTTCAAAGAAGCATTTTTCGAACTCAGACTTTCACACTACCCACCACTCTCAGTGCCATCTCATATTGCTGACCCACCTGATCACACACATGTTGAAAAGATAAATAATCACCAATATACGTATTTCATGCTAAACCAGCAATCATCAGTTGGTCTAGATTACTATCCTCACACATATATATAATCAGTACTCAGCTTTATATTAAGATAGCCAATATTTATACTTTAATGGACAGGCTTCAAACTATTCCAACTCACAACTCTTTAGCCTTCCATTTCATTGAAAATCTGATGATGGAACGTTCAAAGCCCTTGATAATGCCAA
This sequence comes from Epiperipatus broadwayi, assembly GCA_028023455.1. Classification (NCBI taxonomy): domain Eukaryota; kingdom Metazoa; phylum Onychophora; class Udeonychophora; order Euonychophora; family Peripatidae; genus Epiperipatus; species Epiperipatus broadwayi. The sequence goes on along the minus strand of JAQFVV010006208.1, from coordinate 15,481,679 downwards.
GGTTGTCATCCTACCAATGTTGACATATTAGTCATTCTGACCCCTCATGTACAGGAGAATAATCCATTTATATATACATATGCGAGGGATGGGCAGACCTTTTACACACTATTTATATAAATTAATACATTGTACAGGTTTAAACCTGCATTTATATATGTAATATATGCGGGGTTCGAACTCAGACTTTCACACGACCCACCACTCTCAGTGCCATCTCATATTGCTGACCCACCTGATCACACACATGTTGAAAAGATAAATAATCACCAATATACGTATTTCATGCTAAACCAGCAATCATCAGTTGGTCTAGATTACTATCCTCACATATATATATAATTAGTACTCAGCTTTATATTAAGGTAGACAATATTTATACTTTAATGGACAGGCTTCAAACTATTCCAACTCACAACTCTTTAGCCTTCCATTTCATTGAAAATCTGATGATGGAACGTTCAAAGCCCTTGATAGTGCCAATGTTGTCATCCTACCCATGTTGACATACTTTGGCGCTATCAAGGGCTTTGAACGTTCCATCACCAGATTTTCAATGAAATGGAAGGCTAAAGAGTTGTGAGTTGGAATAGTTTGAAGCCTGTCCATTAAAGTATAAATATTGGCTATCTTAATATAAAGCTGAGTACTGATTGCATATATATGTGTGAGGATAGTAATCTAGACCAACTGATGATTGCTGGTTTAGCATGAAATACGTATATTGGTGATTATTTATCTTTTCAACATGTGTGTGATCAGATGAGTCAGCAATATGAGATGGCACTGAGAGTGGTGGGTCGTGTGAAAGTCTGAGTTCGAACCCCGCATATATTACATATATAAATGCCGGTTTAAGCCTGTACAAAGTATTAAAGAAGCGTTTTGTAAATTCTAGATAGGTTAAGATAAAAGTTATAACTAATTAAAACTTAAATAAGCAAATCGTATTTAGTTTTTTTTGCAAATTACCCCAAATTATTATAATTTTTTTCTTTTCACTTCGTAAAAGCGTCTAATTTTCTTTTCTCGTTTTCCATTTTTAGTTTTTACACTTTTAAAATAAGACTTTATATTTTTAAAATATGTAGATTTTTAGCTAGCCTTAAACATCAGACTCCATTTGATATACAGATACGGTGATATACAATGTTTATATTTGGAATGTTTCTTTCAATATAAATTAAAAAGTAAATTTAAAATCTCTTGAAAAAAATACTGCATATATTTAAATTTAATACTTTTTGCGGATTAATATAGATGTAAATTATTTAATAAATGAGAACTCCCGTTTATAAAAGAAATAAATCCTTGACAAGGTGTAATCAATCAGACCGTATCTGTGAGCCATAAGAAAACAATAGCAAACTTATCCACGTTACTCCTGATCAAAAATGATCGATTTTGATCAGCCATTCATTTTGTTATGTATGATCTAGAAATTGGGCAATATAACTATAAGTGTTGAAACACAATGCATAGCAATATTTCTTACATCCCAGTTGAAATTAAAACTTTCCCATCCGCGTCATGTATTTAAATCTAATATTTTTAATGGGTTAATATAAAAGCAACTTATTTAATAGATGGGAACTCCTTTATATAAAGAAAGTTAAAACCACAATCAATGTGTATTAAAATGCAGAAATCAATCAGACTAGTTCTGCAGACTGAAAGGAAATAATAACAAACTTCTTTAAGCTACTCCTGATCGAAAGAATTCATCTTTTAATCAGGATTAGTAGGATTAAGTTTGTCATTGTTCTCTTTCAGCCTGAAAAACCAATTCTATGGTTGTTGCACTTTAATACACTTTGGTTGTGGATTTAACTTCATTTATAAACAAAGTTAATTGTAAATGGAGTTCCTATTTACTACATAATTATATATACATAATGTATGTTATCGAATCATTCCAAGGAAAGAAACCAAAGAGGAAAAAACTGCTTTAGGAATGAGTTTTATAATAACCATAAAAACCAATCTGTATATTCACATATATAATATGCTGGTTCATTTTTCTGCTTGTTTAATGTTTTATGACGCTGTCTTTTAATATCAATAGTACAAAACTTTTCTTTCTGGAATACCTAGAAAGAGACCACATGTGAGATGAATGAAATAAGGAAGCGTACTTGGGTGATGTGGAGAAGAGAGGCTAGAGTTCAGAAAAAATAAATTGAACTCGGAAAAACCTTCATCCTGCCATGAATCGATAACGGTTGAAAATAATGATAGATATAAAAGGTGCGTGCTTTAAAAATATTTTTATTTATATAGAATTATGATGACTCTTCTATATAATATTGTAATGAAACCGAACGCGAGTTTATTATACACCATTTTACAGCAACTGTTAAGGGCTAAAAAAGTTAATATAAAAATAGACAACTACGATATCTAATAATTTAGAATAATATATTTCATATGTGGGATTCTAACTCAGACTTTCACACGACCCACTACTCTCAGTGCCATCTCATATTGCTGACCCACCTGATCACACACATGTTGAAAAGATAAATAATCACCAATAGAGTGCCATCTCATATTGCTGACCCACCTGATCACACACATGTTGAAAAAATAAATAATCACCAATAGACGTATTTCGTGCTAAATCAGCACTCACCAGTTGGTCCAGATTACTATCTCCACACATATATACAATCAGTGCTCAGCTTTATATTAAGATAGCTGATGCTCATACTTTAATGGATATGCTTCAAATTTATATAAACAGTGTGTAAAAGATCTGGCCAACCCTCACATATGTATGTATAAATGGATTGTTCTCCTGTACATGAGGGGGCAGAATGACTAATATGTCAACATGGGTAGGATGACAATCCTGGCACTAACATGGGCTTTTAACGTTCCATCTTCAGATTTTCAATGAAATGGAAGGCTGAAGAGTTTTGGGTTAGATTAGTTTGAAGCCTGTCCATTAAAGTATGAGTATCGGATATCTTAATATAAAGCTGAGCACTGATTGTATATATGTGTGGAGATGGTAATCTGAACCAACTGAGGAGTGCTGGTTTATGCACGAAATACATATATTGGTAATTATTTATTTTTTCAACATGTGTGTGATCAGGTGGGTCAGCAATATGAGATGGCACTGAGAGTAGTGGATCGTGTGAAAGTCTGAGTTCAAATCCCACATATATTACATATATAAATGCAGGTTTATACCTGCACAATGTATTAATAATATATTTTATAGATTTTAATAATTAATTATAAAGACTACTTAAAGTGTGAAGGTTATAAAATATATTTGTATTTAAAATATTACAAAGACTACTTAAATATTTTTTCAGACTTATAAATGCTATTGTCCACTTAATCTGTAATGATGATAGTGTGAATGAATAGTTTGCAAATTATACTTTCTCCATTTTTGCGCACCACCCCATTACTGGTAATCCAATACAGTGGCGGCCGAAAATTTTTAAGTGGGGTGCTACATATACAAACTAAAAAAAAAAAATTAGTTTTTTCCTAATCAGTAGCCAATTTATTAATAAGTAAAAATATATACTGTATTTAAAATTTTGCTTTATTAAAAATATTATTTGAAAATAAAATCCATTCTTTTAATTTTTCTTTGAGAAAATTCTTCAGTAATCTTTTCATTAAAATTTTTAATTAGCGAAATCAGCTTTTTTCATTTGAAATCCTTTTCGTGTGTGTTTACTTATTTCATTCTGACTATATGAAAAAGGACATTTTATATATTTTTTGTTTTTATTTTCTTACATAACAGTCGTTAATCTTATGTTTAGATTTGTAGAGGTCCCTACTGTCGCATTTTAGGTGCTAAGATTGTAGCCTTAATATGTATTACTTATGTAATGAGTATGCGCTTTATAAATTATTAATTATAACAATAATTTATAAAATGTTATTGTTTTTATATGTTTAACAGTAACACACATCATAATTTAAGGTTGTATCTATAAAGTTATTTTAATAGAATATAATAAGGTTTACCAAAAATATTTCGCTCTTACCATGAAGTATTCACAGAAATAATGCATGCAAGCATATAATTTATCTGTTGCGTTAACCAGTGTCAGATCCGTTTATTACATGCAATGTGACAAGCAAGCCAATAACACTAACTGCAACTGACCGACATGATAATTCTGATACTCCATTAGATAGCATTGCTTTGGTTTCATAATCTGAAGCATCAATCGAACAATTCCAATATTAACTATTTAATCATCGAAACATAGGCTTAACACGCATTGCATTTATGTAATGTAAGCATTGTTATTATTGATAAATGCTAACTTTTTTCCATTTTTCTCTTAGTGATATTGCAGTGTACTTATGTATAAGCTGCTACTGATCCTCTTCCTTCTGTAGTATTACTTATTCATTACAGTCTTAATCATTTTCTTCTTCCCTGGCCTATTCATAACTTCAATCCTGATATTCTTTTCCAGTGCATATTCCTATCTTACCAAATGTCCAAAAAAAAAAAAAATAATTATTTCACCATTTCCAACATTTGTCATTACATACTTTTCCTTCACAAAATCCATTAATGACTTCGTTCAGGTTACTTAAGCATCCTTCAATAGCATTTCATATTAAAAGCATCAATTCTTGCTCTCTCTTATTGTTCAACCACATCTTACATCCTTATATAACAATAAATCTTATCATTGTTGTCAGTAGTCTATACTTTATCTGCCTACTCTGCTATTTCCAGAAAACTACATTATCCAGATATTAAAAATGTTGCATACTCATCTTTCTTACAACATAAAATATGTCTTAGAAAGTTATCCAAGCCTATCTTTTTGCATATGTACTATAACAGTGAATAAATGTGGTGATAACATCGATCCCTGATTCACCTATTTACTCTCTTGAAACCAATATGAATTTGTCTGTGCTACTTACATTATAGCTGTTTGTCTTTTACATAAAAAAAAATAATTGTATGTCTTTTACATAAAGAAAATAAAAAGTGTACCAAATTAAAAAGATATGCCAAATTCAGTATTGCTCTACAAAGTTTATTGTGGCATATAAAGTCAAAAATCTTCTGATAATCTATAATTTAGAGATAGAGTGGTCAATAAATTTGTTATCCTTATTCTCATTAATTATTCTCATTGTAGACTACTAGTTGTCTCATTCTGTGATAATTCACATCATTCTGTATTTGCTTATATTCTAACCAACTCTATCTTCAATATTATCTGGCTGACACAAAAAACTAAAGCTATTATTTTTTAATTATCACATTGTCTAAGATCTCTTCTTTGATATTAGTATGAATGTTATTTTCTTGGAATAATGTCTCTTCTCTCACACAACCAAGATCTGCCTATTTCCACCTGAGTCTCCTTTTTTATAATTTTGCTAATACTTCATAGAGTCCTGGCAATCTGCCAATTTTGATATGGCTTTTGCTACTTCTGTTCATAATGGTAACTGTTTACATTCTGTAGCCAGTGTATCAAACACTGTTGGGTCACTTTTGTGCATGTCTTCACAAAAACTCTCTTCTTCAACTGATCATCTCTTCAAAATATGACAACAGTGCAATATTTTATTTTTTATCATAATCTTAATATAAATTTTACCGCAACTTTTTTCAGCGCTTGAAACTTTTTCCTAATATTATCACTGTCCTTTCTTTTATGTTCTGCATGTAAATTCTTTGTATCCTTTTGTTCACTCTTCTCTGCACCTTTTGTTTCAACTTTGCACTTTTTCTTGATATTTTTGTCTTCAATCATTTTCTTTGTTTTCACCATCGACCAACAAGTCATTACGGGTCTGTCATTTTCTATGACTTCTTAATCAACTTAAAGCATATTGATTTTAAGCATATTGATTTTTAACTGCAGCAATTGTCTCTCTACTTCATTACACTCACACAGACATTGAAATCAATTTGTTAACCTTCAACATATATGATCTATTAACCAACTATGTAGTGCATGTTCAATCTTTTCATATTTCTCTTCCCAAAACTGTATTTCATTTTCATGTTTGCAATTAAAAGCTAATGATCTGAGTCTAGATCAACTTATGGATGTTTTGCATTTTGTAATATTCTTTTTTCTATTTCCTATCAACTATGATATAATCAATTTAATTTCTAATAGCATCATTTTATGACATCCATGTATATCCTTTTTTTATGTTACGAAAATATTTGTGATAAAATTAATTGTACTGTAGACCCATTTCCTCCAGTATCAATCCTTTCTTCATATTTGGCTTTCATACCACCTAGGATAAGTCATATCTTTAATTATTCATTTCTGCTGAGTGTCATTCTTTATATGTTGTCACTGTTATTAATGAAGAATTTTGTATCAATACCAGATCCAATGGTGAAGCACTTATGTGAATACCAAATTCTTTTATTTAATGGCTTATATTTTATCAATGCTTCATTGTCACTTATATATATATATATATATATGTGTGTGTGTGTGTGTCTGTTCACTAGAGGGATATTACCAATAGCCCCAATCAAGCTTTAAAAGTGCCGAAAAAGAAAGAATTCAAAATCTCTATTGGAGTGTCCTCATCCCCAGACCAATTGATTTCAAGCTTATGGCTCACCTCAGTGAAGAGCCAGGACTCCTGATCCTAGATCTAAAATATCAACTCAAAAGTCAGTACTTATCTAATACGTTACTATCAATTTGAAAATCTGATTTTTTTTTTCAGACACTTAAATGTCTTCAAATCCAACCATACAATGCAGATAGCTATATGGGTTTGAATTCAGTTCTGTTTCATCATATATTAATCACCTCAGCAATATAACATTCCAAAAGCATTCAAGAGTACACTTATAATAATTGATAAACAAGACACGAATTGTGTAACTTGCTTTTAAGCTTGTATTAAAATGTTCACTAGAGGAAGCTTACCAATAGCCCCAATTAAGCTTTAATTTATAAGTGCCGAAAGAGAAAAAATTCAAAATCTCTATCGAAAATCCTCATCCCCAGACCAATTGGTTTCAAGCTTATGGCTCCCCTCAATGAGGAGCTAGGATTTGAAGACATTTATATGGCTCCCCTCAATGAGGAGCTAGGATTTGAAGACATTTACGTGTCTGAAAAATTCAGGTTTTCAAATTGTTAATAACATATTAGATAAGTGCTGACTTTTGAGTTGGTATTTTAGATCTAGAGTCTGGTGTCTTGGCTCCTCACTAAGGTGACCATAAACTCAAAAACAATTGGTCTGGGGATGAGGACATTCCAATAGAGATTTTGAATTCTTTTTCTTTCATCATTTATAAATTAAAGCTTGATTGGGGCTATTGGTAAGCTCCCTCTAGTGAGCATTTTAATACAAGCTTAAATCAAGTTACACAATTTGGGTCTTGTTTTATTCATTATTATAAGTGTATCCTTGAAACACTTTTGCAATGTTATATTGCTGAGGCTATTAATATATGGTGAAACTGAACTGAGTTCAGACCCATATAGCTAACTGGTTTGTAGAGATAAATTTGAAGACATTTATGTCTGATAAATTCCGGTTTTCAAATTTATATTAACATATTAGATAAGTGCTGACTTTTGAGTTGGTATTTTAGATCTAGTGTCTAGAGTCCTGGCTCCTCACTGAGGTGAACCATAAGCTCGAAAACAATTGGTCTGGGGATAAGATTTTGAATTCTTTCTCTTTCGGCACTTATAAATTAAAGCTTGATTGGAGCTATTGGTAAGTTCCCTCTAGTGAACATTTTAATACAAGTTTAAAAGCAAGTTACACAATTTGTGTCTTGTTTTATTAATTATATATATATAGATGATCACTAGATGGAGCTCCTAACAAGTTTTTAGTGAAGAAAAATCAAATATAATGATGGTTAATACTGAGGAAAGAGAAGATGTAGAATTTTTATTGGGAGATATTAAGTTAAGTGTGGTGAATAGATATAGTTATTTGGGAATTATTTTAAGTAATCAGAAAAATTATTTGGATGAATGGGAGAAAAAATTGATAAATGAAGCAAAGAAAAGAAAGGGATTGATAAAGAAATTAACAGTATTTTCATATAATAAATATGATGTAGCTAGAATTATATGAAAAGGAGTTGCAGTAGCAGGGTTAACATATGGTAATGATGCATTATATGTTAGTAAAAAGATATTAAATTATTTAGAAAAAGCTCAAAGGGAAGTAGGAAGACATGCATTGGATGCAGAAGTATGGACAGCAAGGGAGGCAATTCAAGGAGAAATGGGATGGTCAAGTTTTCATATGAGAGATGCAAAAAGTAAAATGAAAATGTTTGGTAGATTGCAGTTTATGGATAATAAAAGAATAGCCAAAATAGTATTTAATTGGGTTATGAGTAAAGGGCAGGTAACAAGATGCATGAGAAAGGTAATGCGCTATGCAAAAGATTTGGATAAAGAATTTATATCAGTATATTTGTACAAAAGATGGGATGATTGTGTTAAGAGGATTATTGAGTGTTATAGTAGTAAGGAATGGGATAAAAGAATAAATTTATTAATAAAGACTAGGGAGTTAGAGAGATGAAGAAATAGTATGGAGAGTAAAAAGAGTTTAAATATATATAGAAATATACAGAATATTAGGTGTGAGTTAATATATGATAATAGTAAGGAAAGTAGTTTATTGTTTAAGGCTCGAACGGGATCTTTAGCTACAAAAGAATATACATGTAAATGGAAAAATATGGGTGATTTATTTTGTAAATTATGTAAGGAAGGAATTGAAAATATTTGTTAATTGAATGTAAATGTTTGAAAACAGAAAGGGTACATATAATGAAGTTGTGGAAAAATAAATATGAAAAGAGTGATTATACAGAAAGTGAATTATTGGTTTTTATGCTGGGTTTGGGAAAAGATAAGGGGGATTTAGATATAAAGGTTATAGAGTTGACAAAAATTATGTTGTGGAAATGGGATAGAGCAGATTATGGGTAAATTTAGAGTGGGGAATGTAAAAGAAAGTGGCTAACAGGTTTATCTGGGCATAATTGCTGAGATATTCTTGACTTCGTTTAAGGAGAAGCCATAATACATCACATCACATCACATAAACACTGAGAGAGATAGAAATTCAATATCTCTCGGTGTTTATGTAAACAAAAGCTTGTTAGAAGCTATTGGTAAAGTTTCATCTAGTGATCATAAAATGCAAGCTATAAGCAAGTTACGAAATTTATAACTTATCATATATATATACATCCACATCACTACAGAATGATGTTAATTTTCATCCTTTTTAGAAAATATAATATGGTTCCAAGGCAGTATATAACTTACTTATACTGAATGTTATATCAATGTAAGTAGAGGGATTTGAACTCAGGATTTTTCAGTCTACTCATTCTACAATCCATCTCAAGGAACTAATACACATGCAAAAAATATGCATGATTCCCAATGATTTATATCTTTTTGTCTCTGCCAAACTAAAAATATATATTCTAATTGAGTCATAGATCACATGACCCAACTCTCTTAAGCTTGTAAGATATAATCCTGAAGATTGCCAATTCCTCAACAAGCTTTATGATAAATGCTTAGCCAGAGCCAGCAACCTCTGACCATGATTTCATGCTTTGACACTCCTCAGAGAGGTGCTAGGGTAGGTTCAGAGGTAGGTTTAGAGTGTCAAAGCACGAAACCATGGTCAGACGTGACAGAGATATTTTAAATGCTGACTCTGGCTAAGCATTTATCACAAAGCTTGTTGAGGAGTTGGCAATCCTCATTGATTATATATTCTAATTCTTTCTAGTTCACGATTCACCAACCTCAATGAAAACAATTACTTAGTTTTAAAATTATTTACATAGATAAAATAGTTTTTTAATTATTAGTTGGTTTTATTAAAAGACTTTATAAAGCTATAAAAGTGATCAGATATTTCAGCTAAATATATTGGAAAAAAAATATCCTAAACATTTCCCTGCTGTAAAATTTGTCATTGGATTGTAAAACAGCTCTATTATGAGTTCATTTGATAGTCTTGATGGATATATGAATGTGTGTGTATATATTCATATTTTATATATGTGTCAGTAGTTAAAAACCTCATAAAAAAATTTCCATTATACATATGTTAATACTTGTACATAATTTATAATTAATAAAGTTTATTTTATATATACAAGGCAAACTCTCCATACAGTAGTGCCACCCTGTGCCAACCAGAGTAATCAATGGATGCCACAGAAGGCTTGTGCATAAAATCCCTATCTAATGCCTACTCATCCAATATCCCCAGACTAGTTTCTGGCTTGTGGCACAGGGTGGCACTACTGTATGGAGAGTTTGCCTTGTTTATAAACAATTATGTGCTAGTATAAGAGCTGGTGATCATGTGATATTTTATATATATTTAAAAAAACCTCATAAATATATAACAATAGTGAATAATTTTTATTTAACTTATACCGTGTATAGAAAATTTTTACAATCTTTTAAGCGGCATTATTATTTTTTTCATGTGTCATAGCATCGGCTGGGAAGCGAACCCGCTAACCCTGGACAACTGCTTGTAAAGCAGCTGTGCTGACCTTTCGACACCAACGCTTGACTAAGCCAGCAGGGATGATGAGTTGGTTTTTTTAGAAAAAATATTGCTGAGTACAAATTTGTAAAAAAAAAAAGTTCTATAGAGAAGATAAATTAAATTAATGTTATTCAATATATATATTTCAGATTACATTTTATAAATGGGAAGTATATTTTCTCAATTAGCTGTCTGGAATTTTGTTCACAATAGACAATATCTTGCTTTTGTTAAACAGAATGAAATTATTCTAAGAGGTTGTCTGCGTTTTGTGGATATATTAAATGGTGTTCATGCATGGGA